>JAJOZX010000708.1:742500-925000 GCA_023014485.1 Bathynomus jamesi | reverse complement strand
GCCGAAACCCCCCCAAGCCATTGCTCCCTGTTCCCCTCAAAGAAAACCCTCGCAGGACCCGACGGTTTCCTGTCCCCCCACCATTCCTCCTCTTCCCGCACCTCACCTGCCACGAATCCCCCAGGTGTCTGGGACCAGGACACCCAGGTCCCATCCACCTCAAACCCCGCCTTCCCAGTACCCCCTGCACACGCCCGAACCTGCCGCCCGGAGCAAGCCGTCGAGGCGGAGACGCCGGAGCGTGTCACCGGACCCTCCGGCCTTCCAACGTGTCTCTCCCTCTTCCCCTCGGACTAAGACGGCTCGGATTCTCACTCCGCCCACCACGTCTACTATGTCCATCTCTCCCCATCGCAGAAGTCCCACCACTCTACCCCCACAGACCCTGACAATAGTGGCTGAGATCCACGACCCGCCCCGGACGACGGGACCCATCCGAACAATATCCTCTCCCCCGAGGATCCGGTGGATGCGGCCCTGGCGCAGCTGCACGGTGTGACCGAGGGAAGCTCGGCCGCGGCCACGCCCACGAGTCTTATGGATCTGCCCTTGCCTCCTGGTGCCATTTTCTCCACCCCTCCACGAGACTACTCTGATTCACCTCCTTCCACCCCCATCGTACCTACTCCCCCAAATCCCCGGCCCCCTCCTTGTCAGCTACCCTGTGTACGCCCTCCCTCCCACCCGCCCGGTCCTTTTGGTACCCCTTATCACCACCTCGAGTCCGCCATGAGACCCCGGACAGGCGGGGTAGCGCCACTTTTGTGGCTACCGTGCCCCCTCCTGGTCCGACCATAGAAGCCCGTCACAGTACATCCGACCCTCTCAGCCCACGATGTTCCTCTGCCTGCCGTGATCCACGCCTCCGGTCTCGCTCGGCCGACTCGATCCCGCCACCTCCGCGGGGTTCGACACGCCGACCGATTCCTTCCCTGGTGAACGGTAGATAGCCAGCCATGCTCCCGACCAAGCCTTCAATTTCGCGAACTCCGGATCTCCCTTCATACTCCAACCTCCTAGTACCTACACCTTTACCCATCCCTCTTCATCAACTAATGGATCCCCCGAAAACCACAATAGTCCACTGGAACTGTCGAGGAATATTCGCAAATTATGAAAGCCTTACCTCCCTGCTTGCCACTTCCCGTCCGGTGTGTGTCTGTCTCCAGGAGCTAATCCTGGGGACCAGGCCCATGCCCTGCCCTACTGGTTATTTTTGCACCGCCACCCCGCCTCCTACCTGCACTCGAAGGGGAGCTGCCATCCTCGTACACCACGCAGTCCCCTTCTACAACCTCTCCATCCGGTCCCCACTACAGGTGACTGCCGTCCGGCTCTCCCTGGATAGACAGTACACCGTCTGCTCCATCTACCTCCCCCGCCACGCTCAAGTCTCCCGCGACGACCTGGTGGAAGTCGTGGAACAACTCCCTAGGCCCTTCCTACTGCTGGGCGATTTCAATAGTCGCCACCCCTTGTGGGGCGACACACGCACCACCTATATGGCCCCAACCCTGATATCGTCATGACCGAACTCTCCTTCGAGTGCCTCAACAATGGCTCTCCTACTTTTTACCATGCCACCACCTGCACTCCATCCTGTATAGACATGTCCCTCGTTTCAACTGATGCCCTCCTAGACTTCACGTGGCAAGTCCTCCGAGAGGACCATGGAAGTGACCATCTCCCCATACAACTCACCCTTAATCGACCCGACCAGACTGTTCGGGTACCAGTAAGGTGGGTTACTACCAACGCGAATTGGGCCCGCTTCCGCGACAACACCTATACCACCATTACAACTGCCCACTTCCCATCCATCGACGAGTGCATCACTTACTTCGAGTCCGTCGTTCTAGCGGCCGCAAGCACTAGCGTACCACAATCCTCCGCCTCCCCGCCCGACGGGTGCCTTGGTGGACCCCGGAGTGCGCGGAGGCCGTGCGCGCCAAGAAGAAGGCAACTCGGCGCTTCTATCGGACGCGACTCCCCATCCATCGCACGGAGATGCAGCGGGTCAGGGCCATCGCCCGCCGCACAATGAAGACAGCGCGCCGAACCTCTTGGCGTGCCTTTGTGTCCGGCATCACCGCCAACACACCTTCGGCTACCATCTGGAAGAAGGTGCGGGGTGTCGAGAGGCGACATGTCCCCTCCCGACCCCCGGTCCTCCGGACTAACGACGGACTCCTATGTGAACCCAAGTCGGTGGCAGACCACCTTGCTTCTACCTTCGCCGCCGTTTCTTCCTCTACAGCCAATTCCGTACCCGCCCCTGACGATAGCCCCTCTCCACCGTCCATAGACAGCACCTACAACCGATTGTTTACCATGCGTGAACTACAGGCGGCACTGGCCTCTCGACGATCCTCTTGTCCCGGTCCGGACGGTATTCCGTACGGCATGCTCCAGCACATCCACTCTACCTTACAAATTTTTCTGCTGGATCTATACAATCGCATATGGATAGAGGGCGCCTTCCCCTCTAGGTGGAAGGAGGCCCACGTCATCCCTATCCCCAAACCCGGCAAAGATTCCCTGGACCCCACAAACTACAGACCAATCGCCCTGACGTGTTGTGCCTGCAAGATCCTCGAGAAAATGGTTGCCACGCGATTATCGTTCGTCCTTGAACATAACAATTCCTTCCCGTCTACCCAGTCCGGCTTCAGACAATTCCGCTCCACCACTGATCCCCTCCTGCTTCTCAGCCGAGACATACAGGATGCCTTCGACAATGGACAGTTCGTACTGTCAATTTTTTTTGACATCCAGAAGGGCTATGACACCACCCGTCGAGCAATGATCCTCGGTCAGCTCCGACATCTGGGCCTTGTCGGAGCCATGCCGACCTTCATCAGAGGCTTCCTCTCTTCACGGACTTTTAAAGTCCGGGTGGGCTCAGTCCTCTCTGACACCTTTGTGCAGGAGGACGGGGCCCCACAGGGAAGCATCTTCAGTGTTCTCTGCTTCTCCGTCGTGATGAACACGGTCTCACAATGTCTTCCACCCACCATCCGCTCCTCCATTTACGCAGATGACCTTGCAATCTACTTCGGAGGGCGAGAACCGTCTGTTGTTCAACGACAGATGCAGCTCGCCATTTACCGGGTGGAAAGGTGGGCGACGTCGGTGGGTTTCCGCCTCTCCATCCCTAAGTCCAAGTGTATGGTCTTCAGTAGAAGAAGACCCACAGCCCTTCCTCTACCCTCTGTCACATTATACGGCAGGCCTCTTGAGGTGGTACCCTCCACACGTTTTCTGGGCATGACCCTAGACCGACGGCTCAATTGGGTTCCCCACCTGAAGCACCTAAAGCAATCCCTTCGACGCCCCCTCGCTCTCCTGGATCACCTCTCTCACACCACATGGGGGTGCAGATCGACGCTCTCTTCTTCGCCTTTACACTTCCATAGTGCAGTCGAAGCTGGACTATGGTAGTGCAGTTTACGGTTCAGCCTCCACCGCCCGCCTCCGTATCCTGGACCCGGTACTTAATAGAGGCCTCCGCCTCGCCACCGGTGCCTTCCGCTCCTCCCCAGCCTCCAGCCTCCATGTGGAATGCGATCATCTCCCTCTCGCCCTCCGACGGGGTCTTCTCCTCATGAGGACATACCTCCGTGCACAGAGGCTACCTTCTTCGCTTCTGGGCACGGTGGTTTCAGAACTACCACCTCAAGGACGGAGCTGGCACTTCACTGAAGCGGTCCGCTCTTTCCTTGATCTTTTCAACATGCCCGCCCCCTCAGTTCTCCCCATTTCATTCAGCATCTACCCCCCTTGGATCCTCACCCCTATCAAGTTTTGCAAAGATCTGTGTACCCTACCGAAGACTACCACGAGCGCCGTGATATACAGGTCACTCTTCCGCGAACACGCAACCCAACACGGACGCAGTCGCCATTTACACGGATGGTTCCCGCTCGGAAGCCGGTGTGGCCTCAGCGGTGATTCTGTCCCAGCCACTTTCCCGGGGCGTCGGCCTGCCCCGCGAGGCCTCCGTTATTTCGGCGGAACTTTTCGCCATTACGGAGGCCCTCGATATTGTGCGCACCCACTCTGCCAGCTCCTTCGTCATTTATTCGGATTCCCAAAGCGCACTCCTCTCCCTGGAAAGATTTAACTCCCCCCACCCGCTCGTCTGTACCATCCAGCAAACCTTCCACTGTCTAACGACCCTCCAACACAAGACAATCGCCTTCTGCTGGGTCCCGGCTCATGTCGGCATCCAGGGTAACGAGGCGGCGGATCGCACAGCAAAGACGGCCTGCTCATTGCCGGCCTCCTCCCGACCCCTCCCTTTCTCCGACTTCTTCCCGACTTTCCGCTCCCACTTCCGCTCCATATGGCAGCGGGAATGGGACCAGGCCACACAAAATAAACTCCACACGATCAAGCCACGGATAGGATACTGGTACTGGGCCTCCTCATTCCACCGGTCCCGCCATAAGGAAGTAATCCTAGCCCGTCTCCGCCTAGGCCACACCCGCATCACCCACGGACACCTTATGGCGAAATCGCCAGCCCCGCTTTGCCCTACCTGCCATACCCCTATCACTCATACACCTGGTGGAATGCACAAAGTTGTCTGCTCTTCGTCGCAAGTGTTTCTCTCTCTCGGCCGAAGATCCCATACCCGACCGGCTACGATCCATACTCGCCGACGGCCCCCACTTTTCAACGGAAGCGATTCTCTTCCTTACTCACTCCCAGCTGCTCCATCGTATTTAAAACCGTACCCCTCCTACCTACTATCCAGCGACTGACTCTTACTCACTCCCCTAGTCTACCACCCCCAACACAGTAACATCACCCAATCACCGCCTCGCCGAGATATGTACCGCCCTTTTAGGTACGAATCGGCGGTAAATCAGAGAAAGAAAAAAAAAATATATATATATATATAATACTCGGGGGGGGGGGCCTGTGTGGTTGTTGGCTAATCCCACCGGGTATAATAAAAATACTTTTTTTTTTTTTTTTAAACAGCGCGCTGACCCCTTAGTCACTTAGGGAATCCAGGAGCTTTCCTCTTGTTTCACTCGTTGAATTTGGATTAATTGTGATGGGATTAACTGAGTCAACTTTAATTTTAGGCACTTTAATTAAATTCAAGTAAGCGGATTACAGGCGAAAGTTTATAATGATTTGCTCAGCTTTTTAAGTTCACAATGTTATATTTTAAAGTAAGTTCACCGGGCTATGAGTGAATTGTTCTTAAGTCTAGTAATGACAGTAAAGGACCCGATGAAATAAACGAATTAAGTCTGCCGGCGTTTCCTTCAGTCAGATTCTCAATTCCAATATTCCGATATAAAGCTGAGTCTTTATTCGAGGTGAAATTCGCCCTTCACCCTGGGTTTAAATTACGTTAATTCAAAAGTCAGACGACCTCCTCCTTGGACTATCCCCTCGAGTCCGTTCTAAGATCGCGTAAGCACACTAATGACATACGGGGCAACTCGCACCTCGTTACCCGCGGTAAAATGAACGACGATTCCCTTCTAAGACCGATCCGTGGTCCGTTCTAGAATCGGAAAGCAAAACTAATGCATACAAGGTGACTCGCACCCCGTCACCCGCGGAGACCGTGGTAAGCTCTCTACCAAGAATCTGTTTTTTAATGGCTGGACCCCTCCTTATATAAGAAAGGAATCCATTCTCATATACGTTAGAGAGGTGAGTCACCTTGAGACCAAAAGAATATTTAGTTCTCACAGTCAAGGTTCCCATCCTGAAACTCGAGACGGATGCGAGTGTTCGCTTGGAAGGCTAACATGCGACCAGCGAGCGTATGCTGTCGCGAAAGTTCGTCTGGGCGTTCTTTGATTAACATGAATGGCTGTTTTTAACATCATATTTCGGGCGTGTGCTTGAGGACTTAGAAAAGATTAGGCAGATTCTCGCGTCAATCACTGAGATAGAGACGAGCGCCTGCTCTTGTAGGATATTTAAGAAGGGGGGCGTGTTAGTGTATAACATTTATCTTATTTATTTCATCTTTCAATATTGCGTTTGACATTCGTCCCGTATAATATTATATATATATATATATATTAGTCTAAAAGTCAACTGAAGGGAAAAGTCACTAAAAGAAAAACTAAATGGCAATACAAAAAGATAAACAGCGAGGCGCGGCCTGTTCGTTTATTGGGCTGACCTAAACTGTATTTATTTTTCTATCTGTAGCAATCGTTGATTCTAAGTTTAATTTGGTGATGCTTCGAAAGTGATGGGTTAGTGATTAGGTTAAGTTGTCTAATTATTATGTCAGTTAGGGCCCTAGGGGTAATGTCTATAGCTTCTAAATTAGTAAATTAGGACTAAGTTGGTTGATGCTGGCACCAATGGTAGGCCCGCAAGATCTAAATCAAAGCACCTGTAAGTACCTTTTATGTCTATTTAATAACCTAATACCTTACGGGGTCTAACACCCCCACGTTATTATGGCTTCTATCACTGAAGAAGGGTGAAAGGTATGAAACAAAGAATATCCTAGAAGAATGTGGTAATTAATACGAGAATTAGAACAAGGTCTAAATACCTAGGGGTGGGAGAATCCGAAAAAGTATAAAATGATTTTATAAGAGAGAGACTAAGGAAAAGTATATTAAACGAGCAAAGCTAATCATAAAATCTCATTTAAAAAATAAAAAAATTCAATGGTAGTCCCAGAATTGTAAAATGGTTTTGGGATAACCATTTCCAGTAAGAAATTAATAAATTAGATACAAGCAAAAGAAAACTACATATACAGTACATCATATAAGAATCAGTGTACTGAAGAGAGGTTGACTTTGGGCTAATGTTAATAGACTGAGTCCAAAAAGCCAGATTATGTAAAAGAGAAAGCAGGAAGTCTGGTTAGAGCTCAGAAGAAAAGATCTGGGAAGAGCATAAATATAGTAAAGTGTACGAGGAGGAGGTATTTAACAGGATATATATGTAGAAAGAGATAAAACAGTCGAATTCCAGGTGAAAGAGATAATGAGATCTAAGGATGAACGATTAGTGGTACCAGCACAAGGTCAGGGAATGCAAACCAATTTGTTTAAAATACATATCAAGTTTAAAGATGAAACAGAGAAGGGCAGACTATATAAGCCATTCATATGCCGCGTGGATGTGAAGTGCTGCCAAATTGGAGAAACTAGAGAGAATGGCACAATTCAGTTTGCATATGTAAGAAGTATGATATAAGGCTCGAGAACAGGTACATTAGAAACATGTAGCACAAGCAAGGGGGATTTAGGGGGGGCATCGCCCCCAAACCGTCAGGTTTCTAAACCTTAAAAATAAAGAAAGGAGGCGATTGGAAACATTAAGAAGAGAATCAAAATTGGAGTGAAGCATCCTATAAAAATAATTGCTGTCGTTTTGCTTTGGACAATTTTATTAAGTGTAATATATAAAGGAACGGTCTCTCTGAATGTGCACACTGCTTGTAGAATGGTGGACTCAATTTGTTGATACCGCTCGCCATCACACTGTTGTCAGCTGGGAAAAAAATAGCCAAGGCTTAAGTGTAAAAAATAAGCAGATCAGAATTTTGATGTTACGTTTGGTACTTTAATAAAGTTGTAGGTGTACCACTTTCGAAGTTACTTTTCAAGTAATGTGCAGTTATTTCAGAGGTACTTGTAAGCCGCCATCTGGCAACGGTGCACCAGCTGGAGTTGGACCAGAGTATATACACCATACTAACATTGCCTGTCAGTATTGCAAGTGCAGAGAGGTTGTTCTCAACTCCAAGGAGACTAAAAACATGGTTACGCTCACAAATGGGTGAAGAGCGACTTTCAGGGCTTGCTCTTCTTCACATACATCCTGACATCCCAATGAACACAGAAAATGTTATTGGGAGATTTAAAAACAGGAAATCGTAGGCTGCAATTTGTACTGTGAAAGTGGCGCGTCTTATAATTTAGTTGTAATAGTTGTCATGTTATAAATTGTTTATATTTAGGGCACAGCTGATTGAAAAAAAGGTAAACAAAAATTTCATTCGGCGATTTCAGAAAACAGGAAATCATAAACTGCTATTGGTAATGTGAGCGTGCCATCATCTCTTGTAATTTGTAACTCTTGTTTATATTTAGGGCACAGCTGCTGAACAAAATGTGTACATGAATGCATAGAGTTTTAATTTCATATTGATATCGTGTAAGTAGGGATGCATGCACTGAAGTATGCTGGTATACTGGACAAAAGAGTGCATATAGGGGCACATTGATGTTCAAAAGTGAGCCATTTAATATATATTTTTCTCTAATTGACCATGATGATAATGCTTAATAAAATAGTAATGTAAATGTTGTTGCGCTAATTTTATTCCTCAATGGAGCTTACTGTCATTTTAAGGAATTGACTTTTTTGACGAAAATCAGATACCTTCCTGTATTATTTATAAGCACAATGAATATGTGATAATCGTTGGTAATTCTGTCACACCAGTTGCCTGCTAATGTATTATAATCTCAGGTTCTGGAAGATGACCCCTCCCCACCCCAACAAAATTGTGCTCTGGATCTGCCCCTGAGCACAAGAAATAGAAGACTGAGATAGTAGTACTTCACAATTATGATATACCAGCAGACATTAGCAAAGAACATTATAGGCCAAGTACAATGGTAGTGTTGAGATAATTAAAAAGAGTAACAAAGGTAAGGCTGAAAAAGTTCAAAAGCGATTGTACAGCGCGAACTTGCAGTTGGAATTTATGAGCATAGTGGACAAATGTATGGAGAAACACCAGTGTGTTGTGTATGGAAAGGTGCTGAACGTTGAATACTTGAAGGAGAACAAACTGCGACGCAATCAGAAAACAGAGCATCGGTCGTTGGTCAACAAGAAGTCCTTTGCTCGACATAAAGAATGGATCAAGAACCAGAGGTTGAACTCTAAACCCAGAAAATGTTTCGCCTATTCGCAAAGGGATGCTGTAATTGCCTCCCTTCGAGTGGCCTGACTTATAGCTAGGAAGAAGACGTCACATTCTATGGAAGTTCTTGTTAAACGGGCAGCAATGGAAATGTGTGGGATAATGTAGTAAATAACAAACAAAATCTCGAGTGTGTGCCATTATCCAACGACACTGTGCAAGGAGAATTCAGGACGTGATATCGTCATCAACCACTTAAGAATAGCGAGTTATTTGCTCTTCAGCTGGATGAGATGACAGACATCACAAACAAAGCCCAAGTTTTTGTGTATGTTTGATACATTGAAGAATACATCATGAAGGATTTCCTTTTTTGCAAAGCTTTATCAATACTTCACGGAGGTGAGGATACCTTTCAGGATGTGTACGTGTTTCTTACGAGTGAGGGCCTCTTGTGGTACAATTGCATTGCAGCCTGCGCTGTTGGTGTTCCGTCTATGTTGGAAATAAGAATGGTTTTGCCGCTCGTGTGAAGGGTGTCAGTGAGATGTCATAATTACACACTGCATGATCCATCGGCAAGTTTTGACTTCGAGAGATCTACACCCTAAACTAGGGAAGGTGCTGTCCGATGTTGTGAATATTGTCAACTTTGTGAAGTTGGTCCTCCCACTGAACACATGTCTGTTCAGAAACGTGTGTAGACTTTATTTCAACACATGAAAATCTCCCTTTTCACTGTAACTAATAGAAAATCTAGAAGAAGAAGAACCATTGTTGTCCCAAGGCGATATGATGACTAAGCTGATTGATGCAGCATTGCTTGTATATATTAAGTTAAGGTGTGTATGTATCCATCTCGTAATTGTAAGGTTAGTGAAAAGTTCAATTAATTTAGAGCTAGCATTTTTGGGCTCTTGTAGCATCATTGTTTGGGCACTCTTGTGGCATTTTTTGGGGCGCTGCGCGTCTTTTCTACTCGTTTGTGGAATGCGATACTTAGAGGGTGTGGTCTTATAGAGAGCTCTCTTGCAACCAGTTTGGTTGTTTAGATACAAAGTTGTTGCATCGTGCAATAGTGCAGGTTGTGTTGTTGCAAGGTTTAGAAAGACCATAAATAGTGCCCCTTTTGTTTTTTATCTTAAATTCATGCAACTGAGGCCTAAGGTAGGCCCACATCGAGTCAGCAACCCTGAGGTAGGACCTAATAGGAGTTCCAAGTCTAAGTTTTTAGTCTAGCTTGGGCTGTAGGTTGAACTGGCCGTTCACGGCTCAGCTGGGATTTTGAACCCAATAAAAAAATAACAACATGGTCCTTCAGAACCGGATTCTAGCCCAAGACTGAGTCAGTGACTATTTTTCGGCAAAGTTCCGATTGTGCAAATTGTAGCCCAAGTTAAGCCTAGACGGGTTTAGCATAATTGAGATAAGGTCCCAGGGTAGAAAGTTTGGTCGCCCAATTGCGAAACTTGGCCACTCGTCTGTCGTTTTTGGCCTACATTTTTACCGGTTTGGTTAATTTTGGTTTATTATTCGTAGGCGAAGGTTGCAGACTTCGGTGCGCCACTTACTTGGGTGGAAAATTTGATATTCCATACTGGTGGTTGGTCAGTACCACAACCAAGCAATTCAGTTTATTTGAAAAGAGCAAAATTTGCGTTTGATCAGTTTGGTTAAGTATTTTTGCCAATTCAACTTATTGACCCCAATTGTTGTTTGCATTGAAGATGAGTGCAGCTGAATTGAACAAGTTTAAAAAAAGGAGAAGCGCCTACAAAGGTCATTGCCACTATAGATTCTGCCATAGAGCAAGAGGATTTAAGCTTAGTGACTGCACAGCTTTCCATATTAGAAACTAAAAAGGTTGCTCTAAGTGAAGTAAATGTTAAAATTGAGGCTCTTATAGAAGAGGATGAAATAGAAAATAACATAATTTACTTTGAAGAGATTATTGATGATATAATTAAAGAATGCCACCGAACAAAAGAGTTCAGCAGCTCAGTAAGTTAGAGACCAGGTCTAATAATGAAACACAACCCTCAACAAATGGTGTTTGTGAAGTTAAGGTTAACAGATCTGCAGTTCAATTACCAAGGCTTGTACTCAAAACATTTTCTGGGAGTATTCAGGAATGGCAAGGATGGGCAGACAGTTTTCAATCAGCAGTTCATTCTAGTTAAGTGTTAAGTGCGGTGGAGAAGTTTAATTATTTGCAGTCCCTCTTGGAAGGGGAGGCAGCAAAGACAATAGCAGGTTTAGCATTAACAGAGGCTAATTATAATGTGGCTTGGGATATATTAAAGAAACGGTTTGGTAAGCCAGAGATCTTAATTAAAAGCCACCTCCGCGCACTTTTAGCTGTACCTCCTGTTAACAATCCCAATAGTGTCAAGGAGTGACGGCAGTTAGATGATGAATTTGAAGTTAGAACTAGGTCCCTGGACAACTTGGGTGTAGGAATGGAAAGGTATGGTTTGAAAAAACTATATAGGGCTATGGGTTGATTGCCTGTGCCCTCATCCGCGGAAATTTCCAACAGACGTCAGTGGAGGGTTACCGACAAAAGCCCTATGCTTTTTCGTTAGAGAGTTATAAATATGTAGGTCTTTAAAGGACGTCTTTATATTTATATTGATTACTGTAATTCTAGCATCGGGAGTTGGGAAAGCCTTATGTTAATAAAAACTGAAATTGCCTCACTTTATTTTTGCTGGGTCTTTGTTTGTTTCGATGTAGGGCGTGACGGTCATTTTCGGTGTAGGGCCGCCACGGTGGGGTTACGCGGCGAATTTACTTAAGGTAATTAATATAGGCAGTCACTATATAAACCCCTGAAGGAATAGGCCTATCCTTTTATAGTCATTAGGTTTTATATTATAAGGAATTCACTCAGAACTTGAGGGAAAATTTAGACACGTCTTCCCAGTTTAAAGCGTTCGCTCGAATAAACAGCCCTGAGAGCCGTTCCTTGGTTCTCGTGTATTATTTGCCGTTCTAGCAAAATTTTGTTTTGTCTACTTTTCTGTTGTAGACTAAACAATAAATTGGGTTTTCTTGTTGCTATGTGAGGCTGATTCATACATACAGGTTCTTTGTACGTATGGCAATTCAATTATTTCATTCCCAATAGGCTATGTCGCCAATCCCGAGGCAATTTTGTATAGATATTTAATTCAATTAATTAATAATTTATATTTAATTATGAAATAAATGTACCACATATGATACCATGTTGTGAGTGCGTATAGTTTTTCCATATACTGGGGGGGGCCGGAGAAAAATTTGTATGTTATAGATCAAATTTTTTGATAAACTGTGTTTTAAACCATGTGAAATGGATTGAAAAGAATAAAGTAGAAATTTAGGGAGAGAGAGGTTACTCAAGACCTATTTAAATATTAAAGTTCAAGAGGCCAACTTCTCAAGTTTAGTTAAAGTTATGTCAATCAGTTTGACTCCCTTTAGGTATAGGAAATTTATGGGATTAAAGTAAAGTTATTAAGCATTTTAACTTTGCTCAGTTTGTGTAAGTTTTATAAGTCACCAGTCTTAATTTTTTCTTGTAAAAGTTTTCTGGCTTTCAAAGCAGTCTTTCTTTGAGGCCTGTCTGGTTTAGTCTGAGTTACATCAGGCACATTGAGAGATTCCTCCCCAATAGTATCCTGATCCGTCCTTTGGGGTAATGGTTCTAATTTAGCCCCACACTCCAAAGGATATAGTAATGTGATATCTCTGGTGGTCTCACCAGTTGCTGTTTTCAGTTTTACAACCCTGGTAACTTCGTCTTCACCAGTTTTGAGTTCCAAGACTTTTCCCATTGACCAATGTTGTCTTGGTGTCTTGTCATGTATCAACACAATGTCCCCAATTTTGACTGAATCATTCCAACTTTGTTTTGTTAATTGTTTATGTCTTTCTCTAAGACTTGTTAAGTATTCTTCTCTCCATTTTGTTATAAATTGAGTTTTGATTTGTGTCAAATGTTGGTATTTTGTGTTGAGTTCTTTGTGTCCTATTTCCAAAGCTGGGCACAAACCGTTAATCCGTTAATCGTTAATTAACGAAGTTAACTTTTTCGTTAACGATTTAACTTTTAAGTTAACTTTGAAAATCATTATCGGACTAATTAACTTCCGTTACATTTAACTTCCGTTAACTCAAGTCCGTTAACCCAAAAAATTCATAAATAAACGTTTAAAAGTTTCTATTATTTTCAGTGCTGAGCAGGTGCGCAATTAATCCGCCACTGTTAATAGTGATGAACGAATTTCCATTTCCGCAGTGCAAAATCAGGCGATATATTTGTTTCCGTCGCCACAATTTGTGTCTTACAAAAGGTTTGGGCCCCTCCTGGAGGATGACGAATTGCCAGCTGGCTGCTGCCTTCCATCCCAGGTTTCGCCTCATCTGGTTGGACAAGTATGACAACACCAAGGTCGCCAGGGTGAGGAAAAGCATGGAGGGTACAGTCGAGGAGGCCATGCAGCAGCAGTCCAACGAAGTGGGCAACAACAGTGGAGGCAGCAACAACGAGGAGGAGGAGGATCACTTCTTCAGTGCTGTCATCCAGACAAAAGAGAGCAGCAGAAGCCACAGGTCACTCAAGGGCAAGGCCCAGAACTTGGTCAAGACCTGGCTGGAGACCAACTCCAAGGACTTGCTGACAGATGCTGCCTTCTTGGGTGAGCAAGTGTTGGTGGACTTGTTCATCAAGTTCAACACAGCCATCCCCTCCAGTGCTGCAGTGGAGCGTTTGTTCTCTATGGGCAAGGACATCCTGAGGGCCAAGAGATCATCCCTGTCTGATGAAAACTTTGATATGCTAATTTTCGTGAAGGGCAACATGCATCTCATGGACAAAATGGAGAACGAGAAGAAGAGGGAAAATTAAATTATATATATATTGTGTTTTTCATTTTTTTTATAATAAAAGTTAACGTTAACGGTTTATCGGTAACTTCCGTTACATGTTTAACGAATTAACGGATTAACGGTTAACGAAGTTAACTTTTTGGTTAACGGATTAGCGGTTAACGGTGCCCACCACTGCCTATTTCCCAATCTGGATCCTCTGTACTGTTATGTTCAGATTCTGGTAACATGTTTACTGTTTCTCCCTTAATTAGGTGGTTTGGTGTGAGAGGTTCTGGCTCATTAATACCATCTCCCACATAAGTTAATGGTCTGTTGTTGACAACATTTTCAATTTCTGACAGAATAGTCATGAGTTCAAAAAGTTGTAGATGTTTTGTTCCAATAGTCTTTTTAAGGCAGTTCTTTACAGTTTGTATGTTTCTTTCCCAAATTGAACCATACCATGGTGTATTAACAGGAATGTACTTCCAGGTTATGTTGTGTTTGGTTAAATGAGTTTGTACTGTTTCACTGTCACAAATCTGATGAATAATTCTTTCACCAGATTTGAAGTATGTGGCATTGTCTGACCATATAGTTTTGGGTACAGAATTGTGTGCACAAAATCGTCTGAAAGCAGCAATAAAAGCTTCTGCTGTCAGATCTTCTACTATGTCTAGACATATGGCACGTGTGGCAGCACAGGTGAAGAGTACAATGTACACTTTGTATTCCTTTGAATCCATTTTGTCTCCAAAACTCACATTTACCGCTCCAGTGTAGTCAATACCCGTGGTTTCAAATGGCCGAGTAAATGTTACTCGTTCCACAGGTAGGTCTGGAGGGCTTGGGGTCTTAAAGGGTCGTGAATGGATACGTTTACAAGGAATGCATGTGTTTAAAATTTTCTTTGTTTCAGTTCTACCCTTTGGTAGCCAGTAAGTTTTTTCAGCTCTGTCAGGGTTTGTGGGACTCCCATGTGGTGTATTTTGTTGTGGGTATCCCTGATGATGAGTTTTGTGAAGTGATTTCTCCTTGGAAGAAGAATTGGGTGCTTAGAGTTGTAAGTCAAAGTTGACTTGTTAAGCCTTCCTTTACACCTTATCAGACCCTCTGTATCCAGGTACAGATTTAGATCCATGACAAGTGAAGGAATACCTTTGTTTAATGTGCTACTGGACCTAAGATACTTCAACTCCTTGTCAAATTCTGAAGCTTGTATCTGTTTGAGCCAGTATTTTGTTGCAGTTTCTGTTAAGTTAGAAAAGGCTTTCTGAGGACAGTGTTTGAGAAGGTAGCTATTGACAAACTTGCAGCAATAGACTGTAATTCTCAAGAGTTTGTTTAGGTCTGAATAAAGGTGATAGTCAAATATAGGTTTGTCCTCAGTGATCTTTTCAGTTGTTGTAGAGTTGAGTGTGAGGTTAACTACTTTGGCTGGCCAAAGATCCTCACATGTTAGCCATTCGGGCCCTTCATACCAGATTTTATTTGTTTTCAACAGCTTGTAAGAGAGCCCTCTTGTCAAAAAGTCTGCAGGATTCTCCTTTGTTTTTATGTACCTAAATTTGATACCAAGGTTTGTGTTTGCAGTTTTGATTTCTGTTAGTCTGTTTTTCACAAATATATTTTTGCAAGAAGTTGTATCTGTGTTGGTCACCCATGTTAGACAAATTTGACTGTCTGTCCATAAGTAAATGTTTGTTATGTCAACTTCTTTATACACTTGTGAAAGAAAGTTTGCTGTTTTAACTCCCAATGAGACAGCTAATAATTCAAGTTGTGGTACAGTTTTCTTTTGGTTTAAGGGTGCCACTTTTGCCTTTGAATAAACCAAGTTACTTTCATTTTCACTTGTTAAATAGGCACAACACCCATAAGCTTGTGTGCTGGCATCTGTAAAAATGTGTAGTGTTTGCGATTTCAATCTGTAGCCAGCACATCTTGGTACGTAGATGTCTTGAACTTTGTTCAAGTCTGTGGCTAATTTTTTCCAATGAAGTTGGTCTTCCACTGAAAGTGGTTCATCCCAATCAATTTTCTTTTTCCATAAGTCTTGCAAAAGGATTTTGGATCTTATGGTTGCTGGTAAATATAATCCAATGGGGTCAAAAATTTTGGATGATTCTGAAAGCACTTGTCTTTTTGTATTGGCATTTGGATTTAAGTTATAACTCTTTGTGCAAAGAGTGTCATCGTGTTCAGAATTCTGTTTTAAAAACCAAAGCATTCCAAGTGTTTTCGTGTAATTGTTTGGTTCAATGTTCCCATTGTTGTCTTTTGTTATTTGTTCATTTAATTTAGGAGAATTAGAAACCCATTCTCTCAATCCAAAATTTCCTTGCTTCATTATGGGTTGTGACATTTGGTAAATTTCAAGCAATTCCTCTTCAGTTACAGTGGAACCAATGAGGTTATCCACATAAAAGTTTTGTTTTAAAAACTGAACTGTTAAGTCCTCTTGAAATAAGTTTAGGTGGTTTCTAATTGTTAAAGCAAGAATACTTGGAGAGCAATTTGCTCCAAAAATAATTACTTTAAATCTGTAGGTTTTGAAACCTTTGTTAAGGTCATGTGGATCATTCAACCACAAAAACCTGAGATGATTTTTATCATACTCAAGCTTCAAATTTATACAGAGGAATGCTTTTTCTATGTCACTTTGTACTGCATAATTGTCTAAACGGAAGCAAAGGAGAATTTTTACAAGATCTGAGACAAGGTTTGGGCCTTCCATGAGACAATCATTTAAACTAACAGAATTTGTGTCTTTTAAACTACAGTTGTATACTACTCTTAGTTTAGTTGTGGATGAGTCTTCTCTGTAAACTCCCCTGTGTGTTAAATAATGACAACCTCGTTTTTTAAAGGGTTCATCAGTAACTTCTTCAATGAAGCCCCTTTCTATTTGTTCCTTGAATATGTTGTTGTATTGTTCTAAAAGATTGTCATTTTTTAGTTTTCTGTAATTTTTATACAGATGTGCCTTAGCTACTTTCAAATTGTCCATTATTTCTGGACAAGGTGTTTTCCAAGGCAGCTCCACATAGTATTGATTGTCTCTGTGTTGTAATGTATCCTTAAATTGTTCTGTCATCAATTGGTCTTCATGTGTAATAGTACTGTCCTTTATGCCAACTGATTCTAATAGTCACAACTGCTGTAACCCTTCATCCAATGTGGAATCATTTTCATTCAAATGATGTGGGATTATGACAGTGTTTTTGTAGTTCGAGTTTGTCACATAGTCAGAAATTTGTGACTGTGGTGATTTTGTTTTGCGTAAATTTTGTTCATGTTCTGTGTTTTCTGTGTCAGTAGTAAGATGGTATTTAGTTATGTCACCCAAAAGAGCAATACCTGTGGGAGTTTGTATGGCTATTCCATCTCCAATTTTAATGATGCCTCTATGGACCAGATGAAGATAGTCAGCCCCCATGAGCATATGTATATCATCAACTACATCTGCATTAAGGGTTTTATCAGCTATCGTGTATTTATTTTGAAGTTGGAGCAAAGCTTGTTTTAACCCAGCTATTTGTATTTTTTCTTGTTCTACTTTGTCCACAACAACAACCTTAAGGGTTTCAAATGTTTCATCAAGAGTTAAAGTTATATTTGCAGTTTTAAAACTGGCTTGTACTGGGTTTTTATTGATAAATGATGAAATAGAGAGATCTTCATCTCCTTGTTGGTTTTGAAGTCCCAATTTTTCTATCAGTTGTTTAGTTACAAATGTTTGTTGTGAGCAGGTATCTAAAAGACACCTAACCTGTACTATTTGTCCTCTTTTGTTTTGGATTTCCAAAGTTGTGGTTGGTAAAAGAATTTTTGAATTGTGGTTAATGCTAGATGAACTGATATGTCCATTCATAGCATTTTTGGTTTGTTTCTGTTTGTTTTGGTTTGATTTGGGTGTTTGTTCATAATGTTTGTCAGTTTTTCCAATGTCTGTGTGTGTATTACACATAGGGGTAACATGGTCAAAACTGTTGCAAAACTTACAATTGTATATCAAATTTGATTTGCAATTTGACTTTTGGTGCCCTGATCCAGTGCATTTTTTGCATAAGTTTAGTTGTTCACAACGTTTTGACCTTGCTGTAAAGTCTTTGTATTTGGGACAATTTGTAGAATAATGTTCACTGCTAAAACAAAATTTGCATGGTGTGGGATTATACTCAAAAGTAGCTACATTAAAGTTTTGCAGAGTAGGAGTCTTTGAGTCTTTTTCTGTCACTTTATTTTCTGCAAATTGAGTTTTGCGTTTGTGTTTTGATGTAACTGGTAAGTGTTGAAATCTTTTGTTAGGTTTTTGGTTTTCTGCATTGTTGGTTTTTTCTTGTTCTGTGTTAAATTTTGGGATTGTGTAACTTGATTTGTAAAGTGCTAGTACAGTTGGGAAATCTTCTCTTAGTTTATTAAGGCTAGGGTATATGTCAGTTGTCCTCTGATGAAATATCTCTTTGACTTTAGAAGGGAGCTTTTCAAAAACAACAGCTTGAATGATCCAAGCTGTTTCTGCAATGTTTAAATTATTGTTTTTAAGTTGTCCCATGAGACATTCAAACTCACAGTAAAAATCAAAGAGGTCACCATAGTTGTCTTTTGGGGTTCGCATGTTCATTACTTTAAGAGCCAAATCATGTATAATTTCATCCTTATTCATGTAATTTCTGTTAAGTAATTCTATTGCTACAGAATAAGAAGCACCTATGGCTGGTAGTGATTCCACTAATCTTAAGGCTGGGCCTTTCAGATAGTTCACTAAATAACTAAATTTATCAACATCTGTAATGTAGTTTTTATTACCTATAAGGCTATGAAATTTTTCAATAAAAGATTGAAATTTGGCTCTGTCACCCTCAAAAGTGGGTACTGCAAGTGTAGGCAATTTTGATTTTAGTTCATTGCCCTCAGCCATATTGGGAGGGCTAAATGAAGCATTTCTTGTAGCTTCTAAGAAGCTTTCGTATGTGTCTTCTTTTTGCACTCATCAAGTTGGTTTTGAATTCAGAAATATAGTTGTTAATTTTTGTAATGTAATTTTCATTGTCAAGTAGGAGAGTAGAATACTCATCATCTGTTAGTTCAATTGTGTCATCAATTTCTGTAATTATGTCTTCATCTAGTATGAAAATTTCTTGTTTGTAACGAGTAATAGAATTTAATGTTGTTTCAAGATCATATCTTGTAGGTTCTTTTTGTTTGAAATCATTGTACAGTTTGGTGATGACACCTTTACGTGCTGATTTTTTCCTCATTAATTTTTTGTGATTTTGAGATGGTGCCGTAGCCCCAAGGTCTGTGTTTTTGTTTTCTTGGTCTGGGTTTCTTACCCTTTTGTCCAAGTCTTCCATAATTGTTGTCAGTGTTAAAGTTCTGAGTTTAATTTTTTATGATGTTGAGCAAGTTAAATTACTGTACAGTAATAAGTTTTTTATATAACCTGCGCCACAGGTTAAATTAAAAATTCACAATGTTTTTAGTTAGGATAGGCCTTGAGTGTAAAGAGTAAGGCCTACTTTAAGAGGTAGGCCTATTATGTAAGGTAAAGTTAGGTGGGCCTACTAAATAGGCCTATTTGTTGGGCCTACCAAGTAGGCTTATGTTTGGGCCTATTATTTTATAGGACCTCAAATGAGTTAAGCCTGTTAAATTAACAAGGCTTAGTTTTGAATTTGAAGAGTAGGACCTATTAAATAGGCTTAATGTTGCGGGCCTATTATTTTTAGGACCTAAAATAAGTTATGCCTGTTAAATGAACAAGCCTTTGTTTTCGATTAGTGTAAAGGTAAAGGAATCGGTTCCCAGTTGCTTAGGCCACCATATGAAAAAACTATAGTGGGGTTACGGTTGAAATTGGGGTTAGGCCTACTGAGTTAAGCCTAGCCACTGCGTGTGTCAGTGTAAATTTTAGAGGGGTTAGTTCCCCATACACAGGGCCACCATGTGGAAAAACTATATAGGGCTATGGGTTGATTGCCTGTGCCCTCATCCGCGGAAATTTCCAACAGACGTCAGTGGAGGGTTACCGACAAAAGCCCTATGCTTTTTCGTTAGAGAGTTATAAATATGTAGGTCTTTAAAGGACGTCTTTATATTTATATTGATTACTGTAATTCTAGCATCGGGAGTTGGGAAAGCCTTATGTTAATAAAAACTGAAATTGCCTCACCTTATTTTTGCTGGGTCTTTGTTTGTTTCGATGTAGGGCGTGACGGTCATTTTCGGTGTAGGGCCGCCACGATGGGGTTAGGCGGCGAATTTACTTAAGGTAATTAATATAGGCAGTCACTATATAAACCCCTGAAGGAATAGGCCTATCCTTTTATAGTCATTAGGTTTTATATTATAAGGAATTCACTCAGAACTTGAGGGAAAATTTAGACACCTCTTCCCAGTTTAAAGCGTTCGCTCGAATAAACAGCCCTGAGAGCCGTTCCTTGGTTCTCGTGTATTATTTGCCGTTCTAGCAAAATTTTGTTTTGTCTACTTTTCTGTTGTAGACTAAACAATAAATTGGGTTTTCTTGTTGCTATGTGAGGCTGATTCATACATACAGGTTCTTTGTACGTATGGCAATTCAATTATTTCATTCCCAATAGGCTATGTCGCCAATCCCGAGGCAATTTTGTATAGATATTTAATTCAATTAATTAATAATTTATATTTAATTATGAAATAAATGTACCACATATGATACCATGTTGTGAGTGCGTATAGTTTTTCCATATATGGTATAATGTTGGTCACTATATGGAATCTAAATTGCCTAGCTCAATTTTGCTTGAATTAAGTAGGGGACACTCTACAGAACATGTGTACATCTCCCTTCAGCAGATGTTAAGTCTTTTAGGCACAGAATTAGCAAGACGAGAGGGAATTGAGTTTGCACAGTGGGATGTTAAACAAGGGGACAAAGGCAGGCACAGCACCAAGGTTTCTACAACAAGGAATAGCCCAGGTACAGTGTCAGCTCTACATGCATCCTCTGAGAATAAATTAAAGGGAATCAAGGAATGCATATTTTGCGAAGGCAACCACAAGTCATATGTGAGGTGGCTAAGGCTTTACCTTTTGAGGAGAGAAAGGACAGGGTAACTAAGTCCACAGCTCGTTTTAAATGCTTTTGAAAGGTCACAGAGCAAAGTTTTGTAAGTTTAAAATTTTGTGTAAAAAATGTCATGGCAGGCATCAGCCATTATTGTGTGAAAACACTCCTAGTAGGCCTACCCCAGAAGTAGAGACATCAGTGGCACATGCCACTGCTATGAAAGGGAGTAAAAGTAAAGGGGGATTATTGCAAACAGCTGCAGCCTTATTAATTGGGAATGATGGAGAAGCTACTGTAAGAGTGTTGTTTGATAGTAGTAGCCAGTGTAGCTTTATTAAGACCAGAATTTCCAGAAAATTGAAGTTTAAGGAACTTAAGAGGGAAAATTTAAGAATTTCTGGGTTTGGGGGTTCCGTTCAAAACCGAACCAAAGTTAAGAAGGTAGAAGTTCTGGTTAAGGGGTTGTTACCACGAAGTCCCACTATCAAGGTCCAAGCTGTAGAGATTGAGGAACTTTGTGCTCCAGTCACTACTTGTTTAGATATGGCATGTGTCCAAGAATTGCAAGTTACAGGAATTAATTTGGGCAATAATAAGTTTGAAGGAACAGAAGATATTAGTCTTTTGATTGGAGCTGACTATTATTGGGACTTCATCACTGGTAATATTGTCCGCACATCTCGAGGCCCGGTAGCTATTGAAAGTAAGCTAGGCTGGATGCTACATGGTAGCTATTGCAATGAAATGGAGGTTAAAGCTCTTTTTGTTAAGATTGAGGAGAACAGCCATGGTTTGGAAAGGCATTTGAAAGCGTTTTGGGGACTTGAATCCATTGGCATAAAGGACAAACAGGCAAGTACAGTGAACGGTAGGGTGTTTCACGGCAGTGTGGTTGATGGATGAAGTGGAAGGAAGTTCAATCCACATTGATGCCCCTGTTCCTTTTGCCGAGGAAACTCGTCTGAACAGGTTTCAACCAGATCAGAACACGTTTAGGGGTCCCGAGATTTGACGCTTCAGATTGCTTAGGTATTTCTAATTTCAGCTGTTCTAGTGTTAGTCGACTGCCTTGCTTCCTGACGGAAGGGTGCACTGCTCTCTGTCCTTCGTGTCAGTTGTCGAGTTTTGTCCTCGTTGTGTCTACCGTTGCGTATTTGTACTCTTTTCTAATTCGTATATTTCCTCATTGCAGATAAATATGGCAACTCGAAGCAAGAAAGAGGTTTGGCTCATCGGACACCCGAATAAGGAGATCCTGGGTAGCCGCCTGCCAACGAAGTTGCAAGTCTTGTAAAAGTGCTTCTTCCATCAAAAACAGGAAAACCTAGGACGGAGAAAATGTCTGAACCTCTGTTTGGATGCTGTGATGGTGTTCTGGAAAAGAGCAAGGATCCCTACTATGAGGCGGGACAGCGCCCTTCGGAAAATGGAATCTCTGCTCCAGCGTTACAACAAGTTGGTGAAAAGCAGGAACAGATCCGAGGAGGGCTGTCGTGTTGCGGAGGACATGTTCAAGGCGGAACTCAAGAACGAAATCCTCGATATTGGTTATTCCAATGCCCTTTCTATGATGACAAACGAGGAAGACAAGCTCTTCTACAGGAGTCAGCAGGAGGACCCAACAGAGAGCAGTATGGGAGTAGGAAAAGGCGAGAGTAGGAACAGCAGGAGGAGAGACGACACCGGGAATTCGAGCGGGCCAAGACGGTTACAGAAGCTGCTACTCTTGAAGACAGCTCCTCGTCCTCGGCGTCGCCATCTGCGGAAGATGATCCCTCCTTGGCAGCCTTCACGTCTGCTTCATGTCCTTCTCCGAGGAAACGGTCGAGGAACCTCATCACTCAGGATGTGGCTGTCGCGTACGACCGGATGAACATTTCTTATCGTGATGCAGCGATGTCCTACGCCGTCGTCGCGCAATCCTTGGGGCACGATTTGAACGAGGTATCCATCTCCTCTTCCACAATGTATCGTGCTCGCCAGTCGCTTCGGAAGCAAGCAGCAGAGGCGTATCAAGAGGGAGAATTCTGTCCTGAGGAGCCCTTGGTGTTGCACTGGGACGGGAAAATGCTGCCTGAAATCACAGGTGACGGATCTGTGGACCGGATTGCTGTGCTGGTCACCGGGAACGGCCAGGAGAAGCTGATTGGAGTTCCGAAAGTTCCATCTGGCACGGGAGCGGAGACGGCACGCGTCTGCATTGATCTTGTGCGGGAACACGACCTGTCCGAACGAATCAAGGGGTTATCATTCGACACAACGGCATCGAACACTGGGATTCACGTGGGAGCCTGCGTCAAGATTGACGAGGGTCTCGGGAAGCAACTTCTTTACCTAGCATGCAGGCACCATATGTACGAAATCGTCCTGGCCCAAGTCTTCCGGTCGTCGATGGGCCCCACCTCTGGGCCCGAGACTGGGATCTTCAAAAGATTCCAAGAGCAGTGGGGTTTCATCGACCGATCTCTTATCACCACTGCTATTGATTCAGATAGCTGCAGCATCGCTGGACCTCTTCAGGGTCTCAAGGACCGAACTGTCCTTGTCGTGAGGGAAGCTCTGACTTCTGGTCAGCCGCGGGATGACTACCAAGAACTTCTTCAACTGGTTATCCTCTTTCTCGGGGAAGAGACTGTCGCCAATGTGCCACTGCGGAAGCCAGGAGCATACCACCATGCGCGGTGGATGGCGAAAGCCATTTACGGATTGAAGCTGTACCTCCTTCAGGACCAGTTCAGGATGACCGGGCGGGAGCTGAAAGGAGTCACAGAAATCTGCCTGTTCGTCGCCCTGGCCTACGCAAAGGTTTCGAGTCGTGCGACGAGAGCAGAGCAGGCCCCACGTGTGGATCTGGAGTTCTTGCTGGACCTGGAAATACTGCAGGAAGATGCCGTGATCGTCGACGTCGCCAAGCAAGCGCAAGCGGCCATGAAACGACACCTCTGGTACTTCTCCGAGACGCTGGTCGGCTTGGCATTCTTCGATTAAGGGGTTCCTCAGGAAGAGAAACAAAAGATGCGAGAGAACCTCGCCAAGCCGGCATCGAGGAAAGCGTTGAAGCGTCTGGAGGGGAAGACCGTCCTCGGCTCCTTTAAAGGAAAGAAGATTTCGGATTTCGTTACCTCGAGGACGAAGGATCTCTTCACCGCACTCGGGATCAACGGCGCCTTCGTCAAAAATCCCGCTTCGTCTTGGGAAAGCGACCCACACTACCAAGCAAGCTTAGCTAGGGTCCGCGTCCTGGCTGTGGTGAACGACTCGGCTGAACGGGGGATCGCTCTCATCGAGAAATTCAATACTGCCCTAACAACGAAGGAAGAAGACAAACATTACCTGCTGAAAGCAGTTTTCAAGAACAGGAAGGATTTTCCGAAGAAGCAGAAGGGGGAAATGATGAAGAAGTGATGAGTCTGTGCTCTCTGACGTAAGGCGTGATTTCTCGGGACCCCTTATTGTTGTCGAAGGAGTCTCATTTTCGGCCAGGAGTGATAAATATATAAAACGAACACGAGCATCTATGTGGATTAAAAATATAATGTGGTTCTCATTTATGAAACACCCTAGTGAACGGTGATGTTTTAGAGCAATTTGAAAAAGGGATTGTGTTTAGAGATGGTTGCTATGAAGTTGGCCTCCCTTGGAAGGATTCTTGCAAACCCGGTTCAAACCTTTAGCTAGCTAATAGGAGGTTGGGGACTTCATTGTACAGGCTAAGAAAAAATGAGTTGTTAATTGAATACAATGAGGCCATCCTAAGCTATGTAAGGGAGGGCTATGCTGAAAGGGTGCAAGGTGAGCTGGTGAGCCAGGAGGCACATTATCTGCCACACCATGCAGTGGTACGGCGAGACAAAACTACCACCAAACTGAGGGTAGTTTTTGATGTCTCAGCCAAGGACAAAGGTGGTGTGTCCTTGAATGACTGTTTGGATGCTGGGCCAAATTTAAATGCAGATTTATTTTCCTTGTTACTGAGATTCAGGTTTGGTAGAGTAGCATTGACTGCAGATGTGAAGCAAGCCTTTTTGCGGATAAAGTTAAAACCAGAGGACAGAGATGCAGTAAGGTATCTGTGGGTGGATACGAAAGACTTGTTGAAAAATGAACCTAAGGTTCAAGAATATAGAATGAAGTCAGTGTTGTTTGGCCTCAGCTCTAGTCCATTTCTGTTGGCAGCTACTATGCAGTACCATTTTAAGAAATATTCTGAAGTCTATCCTAACACTATTGAACACATAAGGAAAAATTTTTGTGTTGATGATTTGCTGTGTTCCGTGGATAATACAGAAATGGCTAAACAGATATTGATGGAGGCTAGAGCTATAATGAGGGAGGCTGGCATGGAGCTTAGAAAATGGCAGACCAATCATTCTCAATTACAAGAGTTTATGAGTCAGTCCTGTGTAGTACCTGATGCAGCAGAAAGTATTGAGGATTCTGGTATTAAGGATTTGTGGGCAATAGACTCAAAAGTGCGAGGCATTGTTTGGCAGCAAGGAGAGGATTTGTTTACCTTCAATGGGAAATCTTTAGTAGAGCTGGCTGAGAATGAGACAAGGTGGACAAAACGTACAGCTTTTAGTTTGGCTTCAAAGGTCTTTGATCCTCTTGGATTCCTGGCTCCATTTGTGATAGCGTAAAAAATTTGGTTTCAGAGCCTCTGGGAAATTGGACTTAGTTGGGACCAAAATTTATCTGATCATATGGTGGTAAGGTGGAAATATTGGTTCAAAGAATTGGCACGTCTTGGAGACATTGAAATCCCAAGATGGTACTTTGGAGAGTTGAACAACAGTCCAGACAATTTGGAGCTGCACATCTTTTGTGATGCAAGTGGGGAAGCCTATGCAACTTGTATTTATATAAGAGGCACATTGAAAGAGGAAGTAAGTTGCAGGTTGGTTGCTGCAAAGAGCAGAGTAGCACCTTTGAAAAGGCGCTCTGTTGCAAGGTTGGAATTGATGGGTGCAGTTATTGCTAGTCGGCTTGCAGTTACAGCGCAAAACTCTTTGGGTCTTTATGAAATTCCAAGCTATTATTGGACAGACTCCACTATAGTTTGACACTGGTTAAGAAGTCAGGCAAGGAAATGGAAACCATTTGTTGCCAATTGGGTGGAGGAAATTCAAGCACACACGGATCCCAAGCAATGGAAGCATTGTCCAGGCACCCAAAATCCAGCTGATTTACCAACACGAGGAATTTCGGTGAAAGATCTTGCACAGTCAAGTTTGTAGTGGAATGGGCCAGAGTGGCTAAAACTTGGAAGCGAAAACTGGCCTAATCAGCCTATTGTAGGAGAATGCCAGGCTGAAGAAGAATGGGTGAGTGAAATGAGAAAATGCACTGTGAACAGTTGTCATGTTATGCAGCAGGACCCCAATATTGAGGCTTGAGGACATTAGCAGTCTGAAAAGGTTGTTAAGAGTGACAGCATGGGTATATAGATTTACCAACAATATTAAGGGAGAAACAAGAAGGGAAGGAATTCTGAACAGTAAGGAGATTCAGCAAGCCAGGCAATGCTTGGTGGTATATGTGCAGAAGGAAAAATTTGGTGAAGAGAGGGAATTGCTCACCAGCCGTCCATTACAGGTTCTACCAACACATTCTGCTCTCAAGTGTACGGATGTGTTTTTGGATCAGGATTTATTGAGAGTAGGAGGTAGACTACAGTTTTCTGGGCTTCCAGAGGAGAAAAGACATCCAATTTTGCTACCTTCTGGGGGGCACTTTGTGGACCTTTTGATCCTGGATACTCATCATAAGTTGTTACATGCTGGAGTTAGAGAAGTGATAATAGAGATCAGACAACAGTTTTGGATTCCCAAAATTAGACAAGTAGTAAAAAAGGTCTTGCATAAATGTGTGGTTTGCAAGCGTTGGAGTGCAAAGCCTTATTATGAAAAGGTGGCTCCACTTCCAAGAGAACGGTGTGTCTATGCTGCTCCATTTGATGTAGTGGGAGTAGACTTCGCAGGTCCAGTCTATGTGCATGAGCAAGGGGAGTCTAACAAAAGTTATATATGTCTTTTCACATGTGCTACCACCAGAGCAATCCATTTGGAGTTGGTAAGCAACTTAAGTAGTGATGTATTTCTTTTGGCCTTTGTTTGTGAACAGAAGGGGTTTCCCAAGTAAAATCATATCGGATAATGCAAAAACCTTCAAAAAGGCTGCAAAGGAACTCCAAGAAGTTTGGTCCTTGCTAAAAGAGGAAGGATTTCAATCTCTACTTTCACACCAAGGGGTACAGTGGGAGTTTATTGTTGAGAGAGCACCATGGTGGGGAGGATTTTGTGAAAGGCTAGTGAGAAGTGTAAAGTGTCCAGAAACTTTTAGCTAATGCTCATTTGAGCAAAGAAGAATTCTGCACTGTTTTGTGTGAAGTAGAAGCAATGGTGAACAGTAGGCCTATCACATTTGTTTATAACAGTATGCAGGATGCAGAGCCATTGACACCAAATCATTTTCTTTGTGGTAAACGATTAACATCAAGCCCCAGTGTGCCAGAAGACTTGCAGCCTATCCAGAGCACTTAAGGAGAGTTAACCAGACGGTTCAGGTACCTTGAAGAGCTACAAGATCAGTTATGGAAGAGGTGGCAGATGGAATACTTGCCAGAACTCAATTATTACCCATCCGGCAATGTAAAGGGCTCCAATGCAGATTATATCAAGATGGGAGAAGTGGTAATGATTGGGGATGAAAGACCAAGGCAATGCTGGAAGCTTGGCATAATTGAAGAGTTGTTTGTTGGCAAAGACAATTTAGTTAGGTCTGCACTGGTAAAGACTTCAGGATGAAAATTAAAGAGACCTATACAAAAACTCTATGCTTTAGAAATCAGCAAAAACACGGATAGTCAAGATGAAACATTTGAGTTACAACCTCATGGAGAAGGCTTGGCTAAACTTGCAGAAGGTAATGACAACAATGCCTCCGGTGGGGAGTGTTAGAAAATCTAGAAGAGGAAGAACCATTGTTGTCCCAAGGCGATATGATGACTAAACTGATTGATGCAGCATTGCTTGTATATATTAAGTTAAGGTGTATATATATCCATCTCATAATTGTAAGGTTAGTGAAAAATTCACTTAATTTAGAGCTAGCATTTTTGGGCTCTTGTGGCATCATTTTTTGGGGGGCTGCGCGTCTTTTCTACTCGTTTGTGGAATGCGGTACTTACAGGGTGTGGTCTTATAGAGAGCTCTCTTGCAATTCAGTTTGGTTGTTTAGATACAAGATTGTTGCATCGTGCAATGGTGCAGGTTGTGTTGTTGTTGTTGCAAGGTTTAGAAAGAAGACTATAAATAGTGCCCCTTTTGTTTTTTATCTTAAACTCACGCAACTGAGGCCTAAGGTAGGCCCACATCGAGTCAGCAACCCTGAGGTAAGACCTAATAGGACCTCGAAGTCCGTAAGTTTTTTAATCTAGCTTAACTTTGGCTGTAGGTTGAACTGGCCCTTCAGAGCTTGGCCGTTCACGGCTCAATTGGGATTTTGAACCCAATAAAAAAATAATAACAGTAACCTGCTAATTGACACTGGACAGTTTTGGAAAGGGTGTGTGAGATGAGAGTTGGACTGGAGATGTTTTTACAGGAAAAGAAGAACGAACTAGCAGGGACTTTTTTAACATATATACTAGTGGGCCAGATGGCCCACTTGCCCTTGTATTTGGCCCACTAGTCAATTTTAAGCTTTGGAGTAAAAATATTGTTTCTAGCAAGATCTCCCATGCACTTGAGAAGAAAATGGGAGCGATCAGCTGAGTGACTGACTGTGGCGGTTAGACGGATTGTTTATGTGCGTTTAGAGGAACTGGAGGTAACGCTTTCGTTTTTTTCGATGTTTAGTGTTGGTTTTCACTTTACTGTTACTGCTTATATAGATAGTGAATACCTGTGGATACCGAAGTTAAGGTAGTGATTAGTATTTTATTTAGTGATTAGTATTTTATTAGTATATTAGTATTAGTACTTGGTGTCTGCCCTTTTTAGATATATGTGCCCTTTTTTTTTTAAAGTGGCCCACTTGTAAAAATTCCTTAAAAAAGTCCCTGCGAACTAGCCGACTACTTCAAGGATGCTGTGTCGATTGCAGAGTTGTGTTACCTTGCTGATGCAGTCAGGGCCGCCTAGAGGGCGGGGAAGCTGGAATAAATCCATGGGGCCCGGAAAGAGCGGGGATAAAATCTAAAAATATTAGAGTAATTGATTAAATAACAGAGAGGAAATATAATTAATGAACATACATTTTATAGAGATTATCAGTGGTGTAGTGCTGTGGGAACGCGTGGGAACGGCGTTCCCTCACTATTTCAAATAAATCCGAACTTACAAATCTCTAACGTCATGAAATTTTAATTCCCACCCCTAGAAGAAATATAAGAAAGAATCATTAACTTTCATTTCTTTTAGCTTCGACTGAGGCAATGCTAGCCTATAAAGATCTGGTGAAACAGTCACCACGGCGTACCAGTTGTTAACTTTTTTTTAGTTAATCATTCCAGTTGTTAGCTATTTTTATTGATCGTACTGGATGTCGTATATCTAATGACACTGGAAATACTGCATCTTCAACCTTGGAATATATCCTAATGTCCAGTGCATATGACCTCAAAATATCCCTGAAATTGGTCAGATTTCAAAAGATTTCCCGGGGGGCTTACAGTGCCCCCGGACCCCCAGCTGTATGGGCTCGCCGCGCTCGCCATTGTCCCCCCCCGCATCTGAGTAACACTTTCAAAATGCGTTCCCTCACTTCTTTATTTAGAACTACACCACTGGAGGCTATCATAGTCAAACTGAAACAGATAAAATATTATCGGCAGTCCACCAATGACAGATCTGGGAACCATTGTAATTGAAAGCCAGTTAGCCCATACTTTAAATTTCATCAGAATCATTTACCACTTTGCTAGAGAGAAGGTAAAGAAACTACAGTTTAATTATGAAAATCTTGCAGTAAACAATTGGCTTGCCTGCATGGACTGGTACTGCATTTGTAAAGTGTATGATGATAAAATTAATATAATTGATTCGAAAAATAAAATGGTCATTTTCCTCTGAGTTGTTTATTCATAATATATGTTTTGAATAGTGACTTGGACATATAATCAGTTTGCTTGTTATGTATACAAAAAATATTCATAATAAAATACTGAGTAAACAGGTGGGGCCCATATACCAATCCTTCCCCGGGGCCCGTGGCAGCTCTCGGCGGCCCTGGATGTAGTGAACCATGTAAGTCGGTTTAATATGTCCATGCAGAGATTTGGGGAAACCATTGTCACTCTGTCAGAGAAAATGAAGGCATTCCAGGGGAAATTGTTTCTTTGTCACATGAAAAATAAAATAAAATGAAGATGATAAAAAGATTGTAAAATAAAGATTATCCATATCTTTTCCTTTGTAGCACCCAAATTGACAATTGGTTAGGTTAAGTCGTGATATTTTCGTTAAAACTAACAAAAATATCACGACAACCTAACCAATCGTCAAGGGCGAAAGAACACGGTAAAACAATGGGGGTGCTATAAACGAAAAGATCTGATTATCCTGCATGTAACTTCGTCTGTTACTCCTGTGACAAATGGTTTCAAGTCCAGAATGAAGAATGGCAGAAAGAAGCAATATATCTCTACCCGGCTCCAGGAGGCATAGTCAGTCTAAGTATAGCCTTACTTGATGAGGATCGATGAAGCACTAGGTTGTGACTTTTCACGGCATTCTTTCCTTTGGTCACCACAAAACTAACTGAAAACCACTGGGTTAAGGTTGAATCTTGAAAAACAATAAACTCTATCAACTCTATCAGTTTTTCACCCCAACTCATTTCCTGTCTCTGTACAGGGATCTCGTCTGCCCCTGTATGGAGTACGTTTCTCATGTGTGGGTTGGCCCAACCCACACAGCTCTATTTGATCGGGTGGAATTGAAGGACTTCATCTCATCAATTCCTTGCCTCCTATTATCTTCAATCCCTTCGCCGCAATGTTGCCTCACCCTCTCTTTACTATTGCTATTATAACGGACACTGCTCTTCTGAGCTCTCGAACGGCCTGCATCCTCATTTAAGGAGAGCTTACACTACACTACACATTCTCATTCTTTTTCTATCCAACTCTCTTACTCAAGGTTAATCGGTATTCTGAATCTTTCATCTAGTCAACCGGTCAGCTCTGGAACAACCTTCCTCACTCCATCTTTTCCCCTGTCTATGACCTCCAATCTCTTAAACGCAATGTCCAGGCATCTTGAAAAATGAATTTTGATTCTGGCTTGCATTCTCGTTCTCTGGGGGAGGGGGCGTTTTTGTGGCCATTCGCACTTGGCCTCTTCCTGCCTAAATTTTTTTTTAAAACAGATGAGAAATTATAATGTATTTAAACTTGCACAAAAATACAATAGCAGATTTATTATACACCCTAAACAACAACTGAAAATTAAGTCATGACACCTTGCAAAGAGGTTCAGTTTTATACTGAACTTAAGTAAAATTCTGTCCATTTGGTGCCAGTATACATGAATATGTGTAGAAGTAGGGGTCAGTATAAGACAGCCATAAGACGATGTAAACAGGAAGAAGAGTCTATTCGAGTATCGAAAGCCTGTGAAGCTCGCATAAATAACGATAATAATAAATTTTAGAAATTTGTTAAGAATCAAACTGGTGTCAAAAGTGTCCTCCCTCCGACAATCGATGGGGTGTCTGGGGAGGATGAAGCTGCAAAGCTGTGGAAAAACCACTACTCTAACATTCTTAACAGTGTGAGTAGGGATAATCTTAAGACAGATTGCAGCGAAATGCCTGTGGGAGGGACGGGAAAATACTTTGATATCAGTTCCTGAAGTAAAGAGGTTAATTAAAGAGTTAAAGACTGGTTCTGCTTCAGGGGTAGATGACCTATCGAATGAGCACTTAAAATATGTCAATAACGTAGTATTTCTGCATATATCATTGCTCTTATCAGCCATGTTTGCTCATAGCTATACTCCTGCAGAGTTCATGATCATGAGGGTATATATCTTGTCCCTGGTCAAAAATAAGTATGGAGACATTCTGTCCAGCAATAATTACAGGCCTATTGCTGTCGCTTCCTGCTTCACGAAACTACTAGAAAAACTGCTGTTACTCCGATTAAATGATTACCTATGGACATCTAATCAGTTTGGTTTTAAAAGGTCCCACTCACTGACCTGTGTACAGTGGCGTAGCTAGAGTTTGTGTCGCCCGGGACGGTCCTTGAGTTTGCCGCCCCCCTGAAACACAACACAATACACATAACAAACATACTTAAACAAAAAGTGAAAACGACGTATAGAAAAAAAACCTGTGAAAAATATTAGGACAACATGTTTACTTCTGAAGTGAAAAAATTAACTACAACATTCTACACAGTTATTTTTCTTGCTTTTCTGTTAGCAAAATCTTCGATGACATTATCGAAGTCTATTTCGTCTGTCAATTGTTGTTCTATAGACAGTATGGCAAGATTTCTCAACCGCAAGGTGCTCATAGTAGATCTTAGGTAATTCTTTATCAGTTTTAGTTTAGAAAAACTCCTCTTACAGCTAGCAACACTAACAGCAATTGTGAGAAAAATCCGCAGCAGTATTACAATATTTGGAACCGAGTTACCAAGATTATACTTTACAACTAATACCAGCATATTAGTTTTGATATTGATTATTTATAAATATTAAACGTATATTTATAAATTATAACTTATTTACAGAACTTTATGGGTTATTTCCCTTTTTAATGAAATAAATGCATTTATACCAATGCTATTATTAATTAAGCACAACTAAGCGCTTAAATAGGTACGATGGTCAATAAGTAGGCTGACCATACGTACCGTTTTGAACGGGACAGTACCGTTTTGTATGGGTTTTTGTATGGGTTCTGTCACTGAAGAATAATTGTAAGCTCAATATGTTTATGTACTTACTTTTTCATGAATACAGAATATTACATAACCCCCGTCCCTTTTTTGCCATCCCAATGTCCCGTTTTTGTCTCAAGGAAATATGGTCAGCCTATCAATAAGGCCATCTTCAAGGGAACACAATCCTTACCATTGTCGGAAATTAACGAAGTAAGCAGTGTTTTCGTAGAAAAATAAAATTGTGTCTGGCGTCTTGTATCCTTCTACTGTCTCGACATAAAAAAAACAACTTTTTTTTTCATTGCAGTAGACCAAAAGTGCCGCCCCTCAAAAAGTGCCGCCCGGGGCGGACCGCCCCCTCCGCCCCCTATAGCTACGCTAGTGCCTGTGTTTCTATGTACTTAGTTAATTAAAAAAACAATATCTAAATAAATTGACAGTAATTCAACTATTTATAGTTGTTTCTTAGATAGTAAGGCATATGATAGTGAGAACCACAATATTTTATTTAAAAAAACTAGAAGACAGGAAGGTTCCTATGTACATATTAAATTTATTGAAATTTTGGTATTCTCACCAATCTTTTACCGTTAGGTGGGGTCAATGACAGCAACGTACTATCCGAATGTTTTGGCTCCTCTTGCTGGGTGAGAAGGCTCCTTCCTCTTCCCTATGCTGTTTAATGTGTATATTGTCAGATTAATTGCTTCACTTAATGAGGCAACAGTGGGATGTTGTACTCGTATAGATAACACAAGGATAAATAACTTAGTTTATGCCGATGATATGGTGTTAATAAGTCCTGTTAAAGGGCTGGATCGGCTACTAAAAGTATGTGGAGTGTATTCGCAGAAACATGATATTCTTTTTAATGTTACAAAAACTAAGGTTATGCAATTTCATCCTGAAAGCTGTAATCAGCCAGCTAATATTAGATTTAAAATGAATGGTGAAGTAATTGAGGAAGTACAAGAGTTTAAGTATTTGGGTCAAACTATTACCAGCTTCTTGAGTGATGACTCGGATATAAGAAAACAATCTTGAAGCCTTTGTGCTAAAGTGAATATGACTATAAGGAACTTTCGATTCTGTACAAGTGAAGCTAAAGACACTCTCTTTCGTACTTTCTGCAGTAATATATACGGACAGAAATTCTGGGTGAATTATAAAAAAGGTTCTGGCAGAACCCTAAATTTGCTGTACAACAGGTTTTTAGACTCGCATAAATTACCTCCGAGATACTCAGCTTCGCAAATGTTTGCCACCCGCAATGTCCGGAGCTTCCCGGAGGTAACAAGATGTGCTCAATACAGTCTAATGCAAATAATTAAAAAATCAACCAACCCGATTATCCAAGCTATCCATGAGTCCTGCTATTTATCCTCTAAGCTATGGACTTCTTGGTACGAAAACGTCTGTCTGTAACTCCACTTAACTTTGTCATTACCGTATTATTTCTAATTAACTGTATATATTTCTATCCTTAGTATGTGAACTGTCATTGTATTAATAATATTTGTCATATAGACTATAGTCTGCCAATAAACCTTTCCATTTCATTTCATTTTTTTTTCCATTTCATTTTTTTTTCCATTTCATTTTTTTTTCATTTCATTTTTTTCATTTCATTTCATTATACCCTCGGGGAATATTCCAGAAGGTCAGAGCACTTCATGTAGTTTTCTGTAAGGTCAGTGTGGTACGCAATTTTATATATAGATTTGTCACTGGGCTTGATCAGTCAGTAAAATAACAGAAACCATGGTGTGTGGACTGGTAACCGATATATTCTATAAATCTTGAATCTGGAAGCATTGGCGTAGGTAACTGTATGTTCATTATTTATAGTGTTTCGTTGGCCTACTTAATCACTGCTCCAGACAACTATTACTTAATTCAACTATTACTTAATTCAACTATTACTTACTTCACTAGTGCGTTGAACCTCTGGTCCACTCCGGAGAGGGCGATCGGTTACCTGCTAGCCGCCGGCTTGCTCGATCAGGGTGGGCTACAACAACAACAACAACAACAACTATTACTTAACCTTATATGGACCACTTTTATGATGTTTGTACATGTTGAGTCTGAAATAAAGCTTGTTTGTTTGTTTTGTCTGTATGTTGTAGGTCAAAGTGAAAATGAAAAGACAAAAAACAGTTCAACGATTTTTACACTCAAAGGCCTCAAAAACGAACCAAGATAAAGAATATACGAATACGAAGAACGAAGAGCATACCAACATGTCATCTGAAGGTTTGTGTGTGTTTGATGATTTTAAAAATGAGTTAAATCTAATAAAATCGTGGAACATTTTCCAGTTTTTACTATGGTGACATTCAGCCCACCTTCTCCCTCACGGTCTCAGCCCTCGGCCCTCATCCCTTTGAAAATTCGAACACCGCCTTTAATTTCAATTTCTGAGGAAAACACTAGTTTTTTGTAAGATCAACTCTAGCCAAGGCACTACCGTACGTTGTAACTGATAGTAAACAGTTTGGCACTGAGTTACATATCCTAATGTCCTTTCGTTTAAAGTAGATATCTCTCGACTTTAGCTAACTAAGAGATTAAAAAAGTGCAAAGTTTTGCGGCTAAAGTAGCATGTAGATATGAAAAGGAAAACGATAATGCAATAACTTTTTCAGAAAAGTTAGGTTGACTAAATGTAAACTTGAAACTGCGGTTGCATATGCATACAAAGTTATGCACAATTACCTCCTTCACTGGTGTCAGTTTCCTTCAAACCACAACGTCATACCGACATAAATCTCGGGAAATAATGCCGACCTGCAAACAAGCATGAGACGATCCTACGTTGGAAGAATGGTAGTGGCACGTGTCACTCCCGCACAATGGAATAACCTTCTTACTCTAATCAAACGAGCGTCATTCCATTCCCTTCGAATCTCGCTTGAAAAATAATCTTGGTAATTTCAGCACTGCATCATGCAAGACATTCTTGAACTCCAAAACTACAACGGTGCTACCAGGCAGTTATTCAGATTTGTGGCCACCATTCAGTGGGGACTAAGGCTAACATGGAAAACTCATACAACCGCGTCATAATCACCATGGACTTCCGAAACTAAACGATGGCGCAAAGACTTTCAGATGGGCCAAGTGTTGTTATACAACATTTTGTGCTTCATTAATGTGAAAACGGGCTTATTACCCAGTGACAAGACAATCTGTGTGAAACACTATTGTGGTGAAGAGAGAAAATGCTAAAGCGAAACTGTTTCCATTATACCCAACCAATGGGAACTCAGACAAGAGGCTTATTCATCGCAAAGGTGAGAAGAAAACTGTGCTCAACTTTGAGGACATTGTTAAAAAGATTTTAGTAGCAAAGTCCACTTACGATACGCCCATATTCGCAAGTGAGAACCTTGACTTGCTATCAATACGATTTAACTCTGTTGATGTGACAGTACTCTTAAGTAAAATAGAATCACTTCAGGATGACGTGCAGCGACTGAAAGGTGGCCTTTATATCCAGCATGGTCAGGATAGAGCGCTAAAGGATACATGTAGCAGTATAACCTCAGAACATAGAATGCTAATCTTTAGGACATTGGGTCTGGGTAGTAGTTGGATGGGGACATTTCTGTGTGTGTGTGTGTGTATATATATATATATACATATACACACATATATATATATACACCCTCGATTAGGTACTCCGGCTTGCCGGGCCGAGGGGGCTCGTACACCTCGTGGGTTGTTTGGGTTTCCTCAACTCCTCGCGGGATGTGGGCGAAGAGTTACCTAGTTGCGTTTTTTTTTTTTTTTTTTTTTTTTTGCTCCCCTTTTTTTTCCGTCTCTCCCGGAATTTCTTTTGTCTTGACTCGGTCTTGTGCCTCTGTCAATTGTAGTATCCCCGCCCCCTCTGTTTGTATTTTGCAATCTTGAGGTCATCAGGTGCACCCGCCGGGGGTCATCGCTCCGTGGCTGAGCCGTGCTCTGGGGACGGTACGGGCGCCCGGACCGCTGCTGCGTCTGGATTGGGTCTTTGCTCGGCCCTTACCGGACAAATCTCCGTAATGCCAATCTGCTGTTTTTAAAACGACAGTCAGGTTGGGGGACGGGCTACCCGGGACGTTGGGCCTGCGCCTTGAAGGATGCAGTGGCGGATGGTGCATTGCCTTTTGTCCGAGGCTGTCTTTTTTGTAAAGCTATTGTTTATGGGTTCAATTTCAAAACTTCAATCCCCTCCTGTTGACGACTCTGGCCCGCCCTTGGATTTGGATAAGACTTCTACTTTTGTTCGTTCAGCGGCCTCTGCTGGATTGACCTTAAAGCCGTATGGCCCCCTCTCGTCCTCTGCGGCGTCTGGCTCTCGTGGCCGGACTCGTGGTGGCCGTAGGGCGGGGTCTTCGCGGCTCTCGTTCTCTCGCCCACTCTCGGTTACCGTTACACATGGACCTGTCCCTGCTGTCAATTTCTGTCCGGTGGACAGGTTCCTTGTTCTCCGCCCTTCCGCTGGCTCCCTTCCGGGCAACTCGGAACGGGTGTTTCAGCGTCTTAAGACGGTGGGGGTTCCCTGTCGTTATGATATCCGCCCTCTGAAGGATGGGTCTCTTCTTTTGAAGTCCCGTTCTTCGGGGGTGACTGAGTCCCTTCTACAGTTGCAGGATGTTTTGGGTTGCAGAGTTTCTGTGACTCCCCATCCGCAATTGAATAGCTGTCAGGGCACCATTTTCGCTTCCCGTCTGCTGTCAATCCTGGTTGGCGAGTTGCAGGAGGATCTTGCCCCCCAGGGGGTAACGAAGGTCTTCCGCTTTTCGTCGCGCCGGGATGGTGCTCTTACACCGTCCGCTCGTCTGCTCCTGACCTTTGACTCCCTTGTGCCTCCGGCCCAGGTGTTCTGGGGCGTGGGTGATCGCCGGTCGTGTGAGTTTTCGGTGCGACCGTATGTGCCTGACCCGGTTCGCTGCTTTGGCTGCAACCGGTTCGGCCATGTTAGCTCTGCGTGCCGCCGTGAGGGTAAGTTGTGTGTCCGCTGCGGTGGGCCTGCGCACCCTACCCCGTGCACGAAGCCCCCGCGGTGCTCGAACTGCTCGAGGGCCCACTAGTGCTTACATAATACCGAAAATTTTCAATACCGGTATTTGGAGGCAATTATGCTAATCCCGGTATTGATACTGGTATTATTAAAAAAATAATTTATTTTGATTTATTATGGTGCCACCCTACCAACCCTCCCACAAGTCTGAGGGACTTGCAGTACTCACCATATTTACTATAAATTAATGACCCAACTCCAAATAGATGGCATTCTATTCGAAAAAGTTTATACAGTAAATTACTAAATTGTAATAAAAATATTATTTGAATTTTTTTGTAGCATATTATTATACAACTACTCTACAATGTTGAAAATCCAAGTGACAAATGTAAGAAGAAAGAACGATGCATTGGGATTTGGGAACGCGATGATTTGAAATCGTGTGCATACGTTTTTGAACGTATCTAATACGTTTTAAAACGTTTGAAGCGAAAAAATTGACAAAATACGTTACAGTTTAAAGCATTACTTATTAAAGTCTCCTAGAACACGATAAATCTGGTTTATAAGAATTATTATGTATAATAATATATATATATATATATCTGCAATAAAGAGTTTTTGTTTGTTTTGTTTGTTTGTTATAACCTCTTTTCATGATCCATACATAATATAAATTTATAAAAGTTAGTGCAATAAATAGTTTTCTTTGATAGAAAGGAATAGAAAACGAAAAAAAGAGGTTAACTGCAAAATACCCCGAAACTTTTTTTTTCTCCGAATCCTCCAAAAACAGTTTATTTGCCTATCGGAGGACTAAATTGCCTAAATTTTACAATAGCAATTTTTGTCAATACCGAAAACCTATAATATCGGTATCGGTATTATTTGTACTTCTTCAATACCGGTATTAATACCGGTATTTCAATACCGGTTTTAACCCCTAGGGCCCACCCTTCCTCCTCTCGGGACTGCCCCGTTTTCAAGTTTGAATTCGAGGTGCGGTCCTTAAGGACTACCGAATTCCTTAGTGCGCGCGATAGGGTCCGTGACCGGGAACCGCGGCGGGGGTTGTCCTATGCTGCGGCTCTTGGCCCTGGCGGGTCCTCGGGCCCCTCCCGTGCTACACCGGCGTCTACCGGAGTGGTGCCCCCCCTGGAAGTTCCGGGGGTTGGTGGTCCTCATGGCGCCGCGGGACCTTCTTGTCCCTCTGCCTCACTTTCAGACATCCCATCTGATTCCCTGCCTACAAGTGCCCCTTCTCCCTCTCCGGCCTTGGGGTCTGGATCCTTGCCTACTCGTCTCTCGGGTGGGGAAGGTGATGCCCCGAAGGGAAGGAGGAAGCGTCGCCGTGGTCGGAGTCGGAGTCCTCCAGACCCGATCATGACCGCTGCTCGCTCTGCTTCCCCTTCTTCACCGGAGGGGAAGCGGCGCGCCGCTCCTGATCGGCTCGGGACTCCCCCCCTATACGGAGGGCTGGTGAGGCGTCACCTCCCGGTGCCCCAACCAGTGTCCGGGTGTCGGTTGAGGTACACCGCCCCATGACACCCTCGATTACTGACTCTGTTCCCATGGTGGACCCGGTCGAGAGGAGCCTGGCCCTTCTTCATGGAGTCTCTCTCCCTTCGGCTCCTGCTGAGAGTGGTCGGGTCTCTCTCCTGGATCTACCTCTCCCACCTGTGGTGGACCTTTCCTTCCCCTCCCCCGTCAGTACTTGTCTGATGTGACGAGCCCTCGAGCATCTGGTTCTCCCCAGCCCCCCTCTGGTGAGGAGTCGGGGGTTTCGGCTGGGCCCGTCTCGTCTCTCCCCCTCTCAGGGGAACCCCCCTCTGAACTCCCTGTTCCACTCTCCACCTCTCGTTCTACTACGGGTGAAGCAGCTGCGGGGTCGGTGGCCCCTACCTCCCCCGTTCGGGGTGAGTCGGGGAAGCCGATTCCGTCCCTGGTTACGGACCGTTGAGTTTGCTGCTCAGTTTGGTTCCGTGGCTATTTCTCTGTTTTCTCTGCCTCTTATAATGCCACTTCCCCTTACAGTTCCATTTTGCATTGGAACTGTAGGGGGCTTTTAGCTAACTGGGAGAACCTTGCCTCCCTGCTGGAGAGCGAGGGGCCTTCCTGTGTTTGTCTCCAGGAGACTATCCTGGCTGCGCGGGGACTCCCTCGTCTCTCTGGCTATGTTGGTTTCCCTTGCACCTCGGATGAGCACACACGCCGGCGGGGTGCGGCGATTTATGTGCATCATTCGTTGCCCTCGCGAGGTGTGCCTCTTCGCACTTCCTTGCAGGCTGTGGCTGTGCGGCTCTTTTTAGATCGCCAGTACACTGCCTGCTCGATTTATATTCCTCCTCATGACCCTCCTTCTCGCGACGCGGTTCGCGAGTTGGTGTTGCAACTGCCTCGACCGTTTCTCCCCCTCGGGGACCTTAACAGTCGCGACCCGGCTTGGGGAGATGTCCGGTCGACTAATGTTGCTGGTATGTTGCTCTCCTTAATGGAGGAACTTTCCTTTGCGTGCCTCAATTCCGGTGAACCTACCTACTTCCACGAACCCACGGGTTCCTCTACCTGTATTGATTTCTCCTTGGTGTCCCTCGATGCCTTACTCGATTTTTCGTGGAAGGTGTTGGGGGACTCTTATGGCAGTGATCATTACCCAGTCTGTCTTGAGCCGGTCGGACCGCAGCCCGGGTGTCTCATCTCGACCGAGGTGGTGCCTTGCGCGGGCTGACTGGCCATCCTTCAGAACTCGTTCCGTCATTGCCCGTTCGGTGTTGAGCTTTGGCTCTGTGGATGAGAGCTTGGAGTTCTTCGAGCGGGTGGTGATGGGCGTCGCGGAGGACTGTATTCCTCGATCTTCCGGTAACCCGCGGACGCGTAGCGTCCCGTGGTGGACTCCAGCATGTCACCAGGCGGTGTGCGAGAGGAAGAGGGCGGCGGGCGAAGGCTTTCGCCCGCCGGACTCTCAAGTTGGCCCGTCGGGCCTCTTGGCGTGCTTTTGTGTCCGGTATTTCCTCGTCTACCCCTTCTGCTGCTGTGTGGCGGAAGGTACGTAGTATCGAGGGAAGCCGGTCCCTGCTAGTCGCCCTGTCCTTCGGGACGGGGACGGCTTCCTTTCGGATCCTGCTGCTGTAGCCGATCGGCTGGCTGGTGCTTTTGCTGCGGTTTCCCGTTCGCCTTCAGCTGCGGATCGTCCTTTGTCGGATGTTACGTTCCCGCCGCCTGGGAACGAGCCCTATAACCATTTCTTTACGATGCGGGAACGTCGGGCTGCCTTGGCAACCCGTCGTTCTTCCGCCCCTGGCCCTGATGACATTCCGTATGACTTTATTTGGAATCTGCACCCGATAGCCCTACACTTCTTGCTGGATCTTTTCAACCGGGTGTGGGTTGAGGGGTCGTTCCCTTCCCGTTGGAGGGAGGCGATTGTGGTCCCGATACCTAAGCCGGGGAAGGATCCGGCGGAGGTGGCGGGCTATCGGCCTATTGCCTTGACGAGCTGCTTATGCAAGCTGCTTGAAAAGATGGTGGCCGTCCGACTTTCCTTTACACTGGAGTCGCTTGGGTTATACCCCCCGACCCAGTATGGCTTTCGTCGATTTCGGGGTACTCTGGACCCCCTTCTCCTCCTTGGTCATGATGTACGGGAGGCCTTTTCCCGCCGGAATCTTGTTCTGGCCGTCTTTTTCGATGTCCAAAAGGCCTATGACACGACCCGTCGGCGAGTTGTCATGGACCGTTTGAAGTCTCTTGGTTTTGTGGGCTTTTTGCCCATATTTCTTCGTAACTTCCTCTGCCGTCGCACTTTCCGCGTCCGTAATGGGGCGGCCCTATCTGACCTGTATGTTCAGGAGGAGGGGGTGCCCCATGGGTGTCTCTTGAGCGTCTCCTGCTTCAATCTGGTCATGTCTGCGCTACCGGGAGCCCTTCCGCCCTCGGTGCGATGTTCCATCTACGTCGACGATCTGGCTGTCTATGCCGCGGGGACGACTCCCCCCCTCGTGGAGAGGCAAGTCCAACTCGCGGTCAATCGGGTTGAACGCTGGGCGTCGTCGGTGGGCCTTACGCTGTCTTCCCCGGACTTCGTGTGTGGCCTTCCTTCCGTCGAGGAGACGGGGATCCGGCGCCGTCCCGACCTTTAATCTTACACTCGAGGGTCAGCCTCTGGCCCTCGTTCAGTCAGTGCGTTTCCTGGGTATGGTTTTCGACAGCCGTTTGAGCTGGGTTCCCCACCTTCGCCGGCTGCGCGAGTCTACAAGACGTACCCTGGATTTGCTGGGACATCTGTCGCATACTACATGGGGCGCGGATAGGCGGACACTCCTCCGTTTGTACGTGTCCCTGGTACAGTAAAAATTAGATTATGGGAGTGTGGTGTATGGCTCTGCCTCCCGTACGGCCCTTCGGATACTGGATCTGGTCCTCTCTAGAGGACTGCGCATGTCATCTGGCGCCTTCCGCTCCTCTCCGGTTGATAGCCCGCAGGTTGAGTGCGACATCCCTCCCTTGGAGGATCGGAGGTCGTTCCTCATTGCCAAGCACTATCTCCGGATTCTCCGTCTTCCCAACTCTCCTCTGTTCCAGGTGGTTGAGAGGGCGTCGTGGGAGTAAAACTGGGGTACCTTGAGTTCCTCAGGTATAGGACCTATGTCCCTATCGGGGAACGACCGGTTTCTCCCCCTCAGCATAGATTTCGAAGCAATTTATGAAGGGGTCCGGGGCTCAGGAGATCCCCCATCCCCCACCGATGTGGGAGGTGTTCTTTTCGGTCACGTGATTGACCAGTGTACTACGTCGATTAGCTGATCATTCCATTTCTAGGGCTAGGAGTCGGGGGGAATCTTCTCCCCTAGCCATTAGCCTATGGATAGGCTGTATTGGGTTCCCGGAGTCAACGGGACGCGATAAGTCTTTCGGGGTACGACAACACGTGACGACCGTACCTTGCACCACGTCGGTTAGCCTATGATTCCATGAATTTGTGTAAGGCTAGGAGTCGGGGGAAATCTAATCTAATCTTCTCCCCAGAGCCATAGGCCTAATGGATAGGCCTCGTATTGGGTTCCCGGAGTAATGGGATCGCCGATGAGTCTAAACGTGTGCCGGGGACAACCTGGAGAATTTTGCGAATGGAGCTAGTAGCCGCGCAAAGTAGCCTCTGTAGCCGTTCAATTAATTCTCGGTTCACGTCCCCGGGTACCTATCGAAGTTTGACCGTGGCTGAAAGCACCTATGAAAAGGTAGGGCCGGGGTGATCCCAGCCCGGCCGCAGACCCCTCTATAAACCACTCGTTGACTTATAAGTAGCGCGTCATAGGACCTATGACTTCGGCCAAAATTTTCCATCAATCGCGCGCCCAACGCCTCGGCTCGTCGGAGCAACTGTCTCCCCGGTGCCTATGGCGGCCCATAGGGCTAGCGATCAGCAATAAGTAGAAGATGGAAGGTCGCAGATTGGGCTCTGAAGGCGCCCGAAATCTTGTGAGTTTCAACAGGGAGGTAACATCTTGCAAGGGGTGAGATTGTGAGTTTTAGTCCCTGCCTTCTCACGTATCTACCGGTTGAATTAATTCCCGTAGCAATGTGACGTAGAATGCTGCCTAATCGAAATTTTCACAACTTACCCAATGGGTGTTGTAGACCGTTCTGCCGTGATGGGGGTTGGTATTTCACCGACACGGTGACCTCCCTCCTCGATGGTATGGGCACTCCTCCTCCATCCGTTATACCGGTCTCTTTCAGGGGTGTTGCACCTTGGGAGAGCACCCCTGTTGCGTGCTGTAGGGCGTTGTGCCCCGTTCGCAGGGCCGATTCTGACTCTGCCTTGCTTCGGTCTCTGTTCCTTCGGCATGCAGCGTGTCACTCTGCATGTGTTGAGGTCTTCACAGATGGCTCGAGGTCGTCCGGGGGAGTTGGGGCCGCGGCTGTTCCCCAGTCGTCTGCCCTTGCTCCCCGATGTACCCGTCCCCCTGATGAGGCTTCCGTTTTCACGGCGGAGCTCTATGCCATTCTGAGCGCTCTGGAGGTGGTGCGGGAGCATCCGGATGGGTCATTTGTCATCTATTCGGATTCCCGCAGTGCCCTGGATGGCCTGGAGTGTTTTGACCCTGTCCACCCACTGGTCCGACGAATCCAGCTACTGTGTCATATCCTTGTCGCTTTTGGTTGCAAAGAAGTGGTATTTTGCTGGGTCCCTGCACATGTTAACGTGGCTGGAAATGAGGCTGCCGATCGAGCTGCCCGTTCCGCGTGCCGACTACAGATTTCACCCGTGTCCCTCCCCTTTTCCGATTATATCCCTGGCTTCCGTTGGTTTTTGCGCTCCCGGTCGCTGGGATGGCGCTACAGATAACAAACTTTGCAAGATTAAACCCAAATTGGGATGTTGGGCCTCTTCCTTCCATCGGTCGCGCCATAAGGAGGTGGGTGGCTCTGGCCCGCCTCCGTATCGGCCACACCCACCTGACCCATGGCTATTTGATGGCCGGGGATCGGGTGCCCCGATGTTCCAATTGTAACGTTTTCCTTACAGTTGCCCACCTAAGCATAGGCTGACCATATTTCCTTGAGACAAAAACGGGACATTGGGATGGCAAAAAAGGGACGGGGGTTATGTAATATTCTGTATTCATGAAAAAGTAAGTACATAAACCGGGACAAAATTGACATTTTTATTAAAACGACGGGACGGCCAGGAAATATAAAAAAAACGGTACTGTCCCGTTCAAAACGGTACGTATGGTCAGCCTACCTAAGCAGCATGTATTTTTCTATCTGCAGCAATCGTTGATTTTAATTCCTATTTGGTGTCTAATCTAAAATGACTAATTGGTGATTAGGTTAAATTGTCGAATTATTATGTCAGTTAGGGGTAATGTCTATGGCTTATAAGTTAGTGAAGCAGGACTGGGTTGGTCGAGGTTTGTTGACTCTGGCACAAATGATAGTCCCCCAAAAAAGGATCTAAATCAAGGCATCTAAGTACCTTTTATGTCTATTTGCTAACCTAATACCTAAGTAACGGGGTCTAACACCCCACGTTACTACATTTGGCGGGAGATGGGACAGGGGCGGATCCAGAGCACAATTTCGGGGGGGGGGGCCACCTTCCAGAACTTGAGATTATAATACATTGGCAGGCAACTGGTGTGACAGAATTGCCAATGATTATCACATATTCGTTCTGCCTATAAAGAATGCAGGAAGGCATCTGTTTTTGGTCAGAGAAGTCAATTCTTTAAGATTCCAGTAAGTTCCAGTGATAAAATTAGCGCAACAACATTTACATTACTATTTTATTGAACATCATCATTAGGGGCAATTAAAGAAAAATATACAGTATATTAAATGGCTCACTTTTGAACATCAATGTGCCCCTATAGGCCTATATGCACTCTTGCAACAGCACTTATTTTTATAAGATACTTCACTCTTAATCACTCTTAATTTTATATTCTCTCTCTATGTTTCCCACCTTCTTTCTTTCACTTTCTTTACCTTTAAGGTTTGGGGGGCGATCGCCCCCCAAACCCCTCCCCAAATACGCCCCTGGGATGGGATTCTGTTTGTTGGAAACTTGGATGTAGCCTAGCCTAGTGTGGGTCGCTCGATTTGGTTGGCTTTTGTCGGTGAGCTACCTTGCTATAGCTTACGTCCTTCCGGCCTAACTCTAATATTAATTCCTATTCAGCACTACCTCCAATACAATTTCCTACTCAATCCTAACTGAGGAGTAATTTGATTAAATTTAAACCCTACCAAACCTACTTCACGTTGTTTGGCCTAAAGTGGTCTTGTTCGTAGCATATCGGTGATTGGCTAAATCCTTACGAAGACTTGGAGGAGGACTTCGAAGCTTATGCCACTAGGGTGAAGTTATTTTTCGAGGCGAATTCCAGTCCAGATGCGAAGATAGTACCTGCTTTCCTAACTGTAATAGGCCCTAAAACGTTTAGCTTAGTCAGAGACCTAGTTGCTTCTAAAGCACCGGAAATTTGCACCTACAGTGAATTGGTACAGGCCCTAACCAATCACTACAAACCACGAGTGGTCCTCATTTATGAACGATTTAAATTTTATTCTAGGCATCAGTCTACAACTGAAAGCATTGTAGTGTTTGTTGCGGATATAAAAGCCTATGTCCGTACCTGTAATTTTGGGGACAAATTAGACGAAATGCTAAGAGATAGGTTTGTAATGGGTCTCAAAGAGGAATCTACCCAGAGAACTATTGCGGACCTAACTTTTAGTCTGGCTGCAGAAGTAGCTGTGGCTAGAGAAGCAACCGCTAAAGATGTTAGAGCTTTTAGCAGTCACACTAGTGAGCTCCAACAAGTAAATAGCTATAACGCTTAATAGGAAATCATGGGTCAAAAATGAATTGCATGTTGGGTCTGTGGGCCCCACGAATTCCTATCCAGGGTTAAATCTTCTAGGCCTGGCAGACCTAATAACCGTACTGGGCAAACAAAAAGTATGCTGCAAGTACAGGGCCGGATTAAGACCTTTAGAGGCCCTAAGCACTTAAAAGATTTTGGTGCCCCATATATATGTAATTCAAAATATAAACAAAAATAAACCATAAAATAAAATTTTATTTTTTGAAATGAAACAAAACTTACAGTAAGATGGAAAATAATGTTTATTTTTGTATACTTCCACTTCATTTATATTTGAAAAGTTTTCTCCTACTTTTTTTAATTGCAAAGTCTTTGATCAGATCCTCAAAACTAATCTTACGTAACACATCTGCTTCTATACTTAGTAGAGATAAGGCATCCAGCCTGCCTTGTTGCATAGTTGTTCTGTTGGTATTTTTAATATACTTCAACTGAGAAAATGAACGCTCAGCTGAGCAATTTGTGACCATTAATGTTAAAAATATACGAAAGGCAATTTCTACATTTGGGAAGGCACACTCAATATTGTCTTCTACAATTATTTTATAAAGTTCAGCATGACTGAATCTTGTTTTTACATTTTTTTTTGCACTGAACTTATGGCACACATATGAGTGAAACTGCTGAAGCTCAGCAGAGAAATTAGTGTTCAAGTCCTCTGGGTAAGCATCAATCATCTTTTTACAACCCTGAGAATACCTTTCAATTTCAGTAGATGATGAAGTGGTGACATTATGTGGCACATCACTTAGAAAAGAAAATCTCTCTGCTATTTCTTTGTATATCTCTCCTCTTCTTCTCATCTCAGTTTCAAGTTTGTCAACAATTGTGTAAAAGGTGGTGATAAGAAATTTATCTCTGGCATTCAGATATACTTCTGGTGCATCTCCGTCATTGGGTACCTTCTTTCTGATACGTTTGCGAGTTTGAGCTGCCTTGTAATCAACATCTGGTAGCATTTCCTTTGTAGCTGCTTCATATCTTTCAAATTCATCTCGTGAAGTGCACAGTTGGTCAGCTAATGATCCATACAGATCTGCACATGTTTTTAAGTTCACATCCTTATTCTGTAGAACTTTGCTTACTCTATGAAAATTTTGCAAAATCTCATCCCAAAAATTCAACATAAAAACGAATTCTAGCTCTTGCATCTTATTTGCAATATTATTTGCTTCTCTTCTAGTGTCTCCCTTTTGTGACTGGTCTTCAGCTATACATTCTAACGCTTCTAAAATTTTAAGGAAAGATTTCAAAATTGCTGCTGTTGCCATAGCATGTGCCTCCCATCTGGTATCAGAGAGGGATTTTAAGACACTTTCATTTCCAATACAACCTTTAAGAATTTCCCACCTGCTGGTTGAGGCTAAAAAAAAGGTATAGAGCAACTGCACTGTAGAGAAGAAATTAACCGCCTCTTGACAGCAGTCAACAGCACTTCGGCCTACCAGATTTAGTGAATGGGCTGCACAGGGCACATATATAGCAAACTTGTTTGTTTCTAAAATTTTTTGCTGCATCCCCTTATAACGCCCAGACATGTTGGCAGCGTTGTCGTAAGATTGACCCCTACATTTTGAAAAGTTTAGCTTACAAACTTCACGTAAGTACTGCAACACCTGATTTGCCATTTCCTCACCAGTATGGCTTTTCATTTTCAGAAAGGTTAAAAAGCGTTCAATAGGCTGTCCATCTTTTAAGTACCTAAGTACAACACTTAACTGATCGATTTGTGATAGATCTGGTGTTGAATCAACTGACAAACTAAAATAACCAGAAGATTTTACTTCGTCAACAATGAATGCGTGGACCTTTTGAGCCATTAGTTGAATGAGTTCCTCACAGGTGGTTTTGGACAGGTAAGAAGGATTTCCTTTGCCAGAATTTCCATATTTCAAAATGTGACCTGCTAAAAATGGATCAAACCGGCTTATGAGCTCAAGCAGCCCTAAAAAATTCCCATTCTGCAATGATCCAAATCTTTCTTCTGTTCCTCGAAAAGACAAGCCACGTTCAGCTAACGTACAAATAACAGCTATGACACGCCTCAAGACATGTTCCCAGTAATCACACTCTTCCTGAATTTGTTTTTCCAACTGTTGTCCCGAACCCGCACCTTGTCTGCGAGTTAAGTATGTTAGCATAGAGTCTCGGTGAGTAGTGCTTTTTTCATGATGATCAATTACAATAGTATTTCGCCAGTCACTGAACCCTTCTCTTATAACAAAATGTGAGACATTTTTAGGAGCAAACAGTTTACAAACATAACAGTAAACTGATCCTGTTGATGGTGAATACAATAACCACTCTCTCTTGTATTTCTCACCATTGGCTCTTGTCCCAACGAAAAGTTTTTGTGAACAGTATCTTGCTGGTTTGCCACTACTGAAATGCCGGTAAGACTTGTCAAATGGCCCATTGTGGTGTTGACAGTCACTGGGTCCACAAGCAATCCAATAAGCCACATCATCACCAGAGAAATCAAGCCACAACCCTGGATCTTTTGCTATATTTACTTCATCTTCTGCAGACTGATTCATTTCACCACCATCACCATGGTCCACTAAACTTTCATTTTCAGCAATTATTTCAACCCCAGAATGTCTTGTAAAGCAACTTGAATCAACATTTGCAGTAGAGGTATCAAGAGAATTTACAGGCAAAGTGAGATCAGTAGTGAGACATGTGGTAGATGAACCTGCTTGTGACACATCGGTGATTCCAACGTCATCATATTTTGATTTTGAAGTGATCAAAGTGGTATTTGTGTCCACTTCTGATGACGGAGATTGGTTTTGATTCAGAATCGGTATATCATGTTGACGTTGTGGTCGTGGAACTTGTGTGAAGAAATCAGTCAGCTTTGCAGTCTTGGACTCTAAATCCAAAGTCTTCTCTTGTTTCTCTTTTGATAGTTTTCGCTTTTGTGCACCACTTAACTGAACACGTTTCATCTTGGTTCTTGGGGTCTGTAAAATACAGAAATAAAAAGAATATTTTATTTGTATATTATGTGGCAATCAACACAGTTACACATATCACAATCTTGGCTTTGTTCTTTTATTCTCAGAAAGACAAAATGGGAACCGTACACAACCAAAGTGGCAATTTAAATATAAGTGTCAATTAAATATAACTCAACCGAAATATCAACTCGAAATGTTGAATACAAATCAAATCGAAAGAAGGAACCAAAAGAAGGAACCGAAAGAAGGAACCGAAACCTATAAAATAAAAATACTTAACATTAGAATTAATAATACGCAATCTATAAAAATATCAATATTAACATTTCACTATTAACGAGCCACATTTTATATTTACATTTATTTATTTATTTAAAACACAATATTTAATTATAGGAAATATGAACATTTGCTTAGGGCCTAAATTGTCCTAACTACGTTTGATGTTATATATACATTACAAATTATTCACTCTGGTTATTACAATCTAAATTCTTTTATACTGTTATGACAATAGATAAATAAATTATAAAATAAAGATACGTGTATGATAAAATATTGTTATATATACAAATAAAGTACACTTCATAGACTTACCCTAGAGAAGAAGAGAGAGCAACAGATAAACTTCTTCAACGCTAATTAACTTAGGTCAGTATATCTTATTATTATAATGGCCGTGATAAACATCACTTGATACAACAGCAATATAGAGAGTTTATAGTTTCTTTTATTTTAATATTAATTTATATTACAATTCTATAAACCTAAATCTTTCTGTAAAACAATACCAAATGATTATGTAAAATATATATTTAATATTATATGCACAAATCACACGTTCAGAATAACTTCCTATAGCACACGAAAATATTTAATCTATATGTATTTTTAATATGGCGCTCAAAGATTTGATATAAACAAAATATACGCAAAGCGTAAAGTGTGTGATTACAACGAAATATATTTATTCTCTCAAAAGGGTTGTTGTTCACTACAAATTCAAACAATGAAAAAAAATAAATACTATATATGACTATATATAATTCAGTTTTCAACAGCTTATAGGCTATAAGCCGCGATTATAATAGTATAATAAATCCATGGTAAATCCGACAATGGAAAATTTCTGTGGTGCCCCCCTTCCCTTGATACCCTAAGCACGGGCTTATTTTGCTTAATGGTTAATCCGGCCCTGTGCAAGTACTAGTAAACCAACTAATTCTAACGCCAAACAGGATGAAAAGCCTTTCAAGCCATGTACTCGATGTGGAAGACACCAATGGAAGAAGGGCTGCCCTTTTAAAGTAGTAGTTTGCCAAAAATTATAGTAAAATAGATCACATAGCTAAAGTTTGTTTTTCAAACAACAACAACAAACACTTTATTTCAGACTCAACAGGTTCAAACATTATACAAGTGGTCCATAGAAGGTTAAGAGATAGTTGTCTGGAGCACTGACTTAGTAGGCCAGTGAATCACTATGCATAATGAACATACAATTGCCTACGCCAATGCTTCCAGATTTGAGATCTATAAAATATATCGGAGATCAGTCCACTAACCATGGCTTCTATTATCATATTGACTGACTCACCAAACTTAATGATAAATGTAAATACAAAATTGCGTGTGAGACTGGCACAGTTAGGCACCTTATTGATTACAAACAGTATACTGGCACTAGAAAGAGCACAATTTATAAATCTTGGAGTTCTAAATAAACTTCTAAAAAATCATTATATGCAACATATAATTTTCTCAAATTATACATTCTGTAGTTTCGTCACAAATGAGCTGTATACATTGGAGTACAAAAAGTTTTGAACAAAATCAATTTAACATATCATGTACACCTATAAAATTTTCTTCTCAAAGTATTTCCCTGAGCATATACAGTAATTGTCTACACTGCCTTAGAATATCAAAGTCATCTGAAAGACTATCAGTAAGTATGTGGCCCAGATACTTAGTCTGGGTCACTTCTGACAACACCCTACCATTCAATTGAAATTCAGGAAATTTTTTATATTTGTAGTCGTTGGTCCTTATCAGTGGTGGGCACGCGCAACGATTTTTGTAGCGCCGCAGCCGCAACCGCAACTCTGCTGAAATAGTTGCGCCGCACGCGCAAGCGCAACCCTTTTCAAAAAGTTGCGCCGCAAGCGCAAGCGCAACCAAAAATGTTGCGCCGCAACTTTTTGCGGCGCAACTGCCCACCTTTGCATTTAACGTATATCTGCAGTGGTGGGCACGCGCAACGATTTTTGTAGCGCCGCAGCCGCAACCGCAACTCTGCTGAAATAGTTGCGCCGCACGCGCAAGCGCAACCCTTTTCAAAAAGTTGCGCCGCAAGCGCAACCAAAAATGTTGCGCCGCAAGTTGCGCCGCAACTTTTTGCGGCGCAACTGCCCACCTTTGGTCCTTATAATCATAATATAACTTTTAGCAGGATTATATTTTATGTTGTTATCCTTCCCATACGTTTCACAAACCTTCAAAAGTGTGCTGAGCCCTTTTACAGATGAAGAAATAAGAACTAGATCATCTGCATACATCAGATAATTAACAATCATTGTACCAATTATCAAAGCTGGGCACAAACCGTTAATCCGTTAATCGTTAATTAACGAAGTTAACTTTTTCGTTAACGATTTAACTTTTAAGTTAACTTTGAAAATCATTATCGGACTAATTAACTTCCGTTACATTTAACTTCCGTTAACTCAAGTCCGTTAACCCAACAAATTCATAAATAAACGTTTAAAAGTTTCTATTATTTTCAGTGCTGAGCAGGTGCGCAATTAATCCGCCACTGTTAATAGTGATGAACGAATTTCCATTTCCGCAGTGCAAAATCAGGCGATATATTTGTTTCCGTCGCCACAATTTGTGTCTTACAAAATATGGTAGTTATTTATGGCATTGGTTTGAGCAAAACATGGTCGACTGTAAAATCAGGCGGAAAGATTTGCCATTTGAGTTGAATGTTTCAACTTCTTTCAAGAAATATCACGAGCATTTTAAGGCACTTTCAATAATATATATGTAACAATTACAACAAATAACTACATTCGTTTCATTTGCAGTCTGTCTCTTGCGCAACATGTTTGTGCTAGTGAATATTTAAAAATAATCGTTGTCAAGTAAGTCATGTATATTTATAATATGTCTGTGAGTACCTTATTAGTAGTCTCCTTGATACATTTCAAAAACCATAAAACTGATCAGATAAGATTTCAATTCTCATGTTACTTTGATGACATAAATTAAGTCAATTGATGTCTTACAATGGGAGCGTTTTCACCTTAACCCTTTATGTCCTGGCGGTACTTCTAGGTACCACATCTTTAAAATCTCCATAATTATTTTTCTACCCGGTTGATCCTGCCGGTACTTTCAAGTCCCAATGTGAATTAGTTTCTTTATGAGATAATAGATGGCGTTGAGAAGTAAATGTGAGCGTGTGGCGCCAGAGGCTGTCTGTTTACTCTTTAGTATCTCTGCTGTGAAGACCGAAGAAATTTCAGTGCAATTACTTCCCGAATATTCTGTGCCATATCTGTTCCAAATAACAAAGGTAAGGGTTATTTTATTTTTTATCTTGTTCTTGAAATGTTCAAGAATGCTTCAAACAATTGTTGTTCTTGTTTATTATTTTTAAGTGTGAAATAATAAAGGATTTATTGAGTCAACTTCTAAGTACCAACAGGACAAAAGGGGCATAAGTCTACATATATTGTGTTTTTCATTTTTTTTTATAATAAAAGTTAACGTTAACGGTTTATCGGTAACTTCCGTTACATGTTTAACGAATTAGCGGATTAACGGTTAACGAAGTTAACTTTTTGGTTAACGGATTAGCGGTTAACGAAGTTAACTTTTTGGTTAACGGTGCCCACCACTGCCAATTATATAACAGCCTATTTTATAAGTTTTCACCACAACAGATAGATTATCCATATAAACATTGAATAAGTAGGGGGATAATATCCTCCCTGCCTGACACCATTGTTCACAGAGAATGGCTCTGAATTAACCCCACCCCATCCTACAATCATTGTCTGATGATTATGCCAGAATATTAATATACAGACCAAGTAACAATGTATATTACGATTTACAAGTTTCATGAATAATTTGTCATGATTAACACGATCAAATGCCTTAGAGGCATCAAGGAAACACAAAAATACATTAGCATCTAGAATTTGGAATTTACAGACCATTTCTTTCAAGGCATACACACACATATCAGTACTATGTTTCTTTTTGAAACCAAATTGGTTATCACTAGTAATCTAGTATACAAGTAACATTCAAGTCTATTAATGAGTATATATTCAAACCCCTTAGACATAGGCGTATGAGGCGGGGGGTCTGGGGGGGTCTGTCGCTCCCCCCAGGACTAGGGAATTGAGCATTTTCAGGGCAAATATTGACCGTTTTCAGGGCAAATACTGAAATTTTCAGGGCAGATTTTTCCTGACATTCCTTTGTTTTTTTTTTTACTTCTTGAGGTGAATTAATTACTTGCTACTATACTTGTAGTTAATAATTAAAACGTAAGTTGAAGGCTTAATGAATTCTATATCAACTGCAATGCCGTAGTTTTGCTTGTCATTTAGAAATGTTGTAGCAAAATTTCATCCCATTTTTGTAAATTGTAACGTTTTTATATCAAAAAGGCTTTAATATATGTTACTCATACTCTAACCTTTGTGTTATTTTATGCTACACATAGTGCTTATGCGGAAATCAGGGCACCCTCAAAATTTTCAGGGCAAATTTTTTCCGACCCCCAAGTAAAGCGCCATCCCATACATCTATACCTTTAGACATAATACTAGCTAAGGTTATTGGCCTACATTTATATTTACTATTCATTTGACTCTTTTTGTCCTTTAGTACTGGCACCAAAACAACGGATAACATTGTATCCTGCAAAACACCACGCATCAGTAAACCTGTAAAACTCAAAGCTAACAGAGGCACTAATCTGTCACTACTAAATTTCAGATGCTCAACAGAAATACCATCAATACCACGTGATTTGTTACAATCTGAACATTTTATGATCTGTTTAGTCTCAAATATACTAACTCTTATATCTGAACTACAGTATAAGTAACATCACAATTAATATTATTTCTCTTATGTACAGAGTTGAATAACTCACTGTAGTGTTTCTTCCATAATTTGACTATACTCTCAATCCCAGTTACATTTATCAATATTAGCATTGCACTCAGGGGCGTACACAGCATTTCTTAAAGGGGGGAGCACACACACACTATATAACTGAGTGTGTATGTATATATATATATATATATATATATATAACGTAAAGAACGACGCTTGTATAGAAGAACATTCCGCGCAAGATGAGGAGGGAGAACCAACAAATGAAGAAATGAGGTAACCACCCGGAAATCGACCTATGTATAGTTTTTCTCCTTAAGATATTTAAGTCTAGGCTAGCATTATTGAGAGAGGAAACAATTTGTTCATACATATCTTTAAATTCTAAAATATGTGTCTGGATTCTACAGTTTACATCCTGACAAGCTAGAGCGTCATTAGGGATACATATATTACTTAGCAATACATCAGACTTGTTACAATACTGTTGTTTGCCCTCATCATCAACTTTGGACCAGTCTAACTTCGCTTTACATGTATCATTTACCTGTGACAACATTGGAATACAAGTAATGTCAAACTCAATTAATAGGGACATATGCAGGGCCGTTTCAAGCCATTAGGGGGCCCTAAGCAGTATACCCATTTGAGGCCCCACCCCTCCATCTACCAACTCACGCCTTACTACATCACCTCAGCACACACATTCAAAAAATGGCTGTGTTACTAAAAAACAATTATGAAACAATTTTAATGAAACATTTATGTCCAAAACAACAAATATGTATATACTTTCAGAAGGCAAACAGAAGAAATACTCTTCATGAAATTCCTGAAAATTAGCTTATACATTATTTAAAATAAATGACACAGAACTATGTATAAAACAATCATGCAATTATCAACTACCAAACAATTACTAACTCTACGATACAATCGTGTAATAGCTAATAGTTATACAGAACAGTTTGTATCTTCAAAATTTTTGCCTCCTAGATTTTTTCTGGGCGAAATCATCAATAACATCATCATATGAAATCTCCCTGCCAACGTCCTGGTTGATGCTTTATGATGCCAAGGCCACTGAGGCGATCCTGCCCCATTGATGATCTGAGGTAGTTCTTGATTAGCTTCATCTTAGAGAAGCTCCTCTCGGCTGATGCTACTGTCACAGGTAGAGTGCAGGCAATTCTTAGTGCAACCTAGAGATTGGGGTATAGTTCCTCCAGTTGCTTCTGATGAATGAAGGAGTGAAGCTCCAATGCAGTCATGTTGTGTGAAGGTAAAGTCGGCAAGTTCTTAATTTCGAGGGCCAGTTCTCTTCCATCAATGTCAGAGTCAGCTCCAGAGCTCAGTATCTTAGAAAGCTTTTCACACTTGCAGGACAAGTCTTCCTTGTTCATTGTGGTGAAGTTTAGTAGAACCCCAAATATGTCCCTCACATCATTTGAATCTCTTATTTATTGACCCGATGGCACAATCCACCACCACATTGAAAAATTTGACTTCCAGCCTCTTTAAGGCTTCTGTAAATGGTTCGTCAGGAGCTTCGTAAGCAAAGTGCTTTTTTGTGATAATAATAATAATAATAATAATAATAATAATAATAATTGTTATAATTGTAACGTTAATCAAATACATTCAAATAATCAGACCATTTAGGTTTTAACCAAAAAATTCACATTATCTGAAAAAGATGAGAAAAGAATTAATAAACTTGAAAACATGACGAAAATAATCCTAGGTTTTAAAGTGTTACAAAATCTGTTAATAATTAGTAAATTAGTGAAATAATGTTTTACAATACTAGAAAAATTAAGCATTTAGGAAAGTATAAGCATATAGTAAGAATAAAGTTAAATAATATAGAAATTAGATCTCATAATAGTTATTTACACATAACGACCAAAACGTTTCGTTTGTCTCCGTTTTATCACATTTGTCTCATACAAAAACTTTAATTAATACGACAATAATAATAATAATAATAATAATAATAAGGATAATAATAATAATAATAACAATAATATTAATAATAACTTCAGCTATATTCCTATTCTTGCCCACTGAGCTATGACCTGGGAGCCTGTCTAGGAGCCCCCTAGTAGCAGCGGGGCCCTAAGCGGCCGCTTAGTCTGCTTATGCTAGGAAACGGCCCTGGGCATATGATCAGAACTAGCAAAGGAGTACAAAATTGCCGTATTCGGAACTGCCTGATTTGCATCAGGTGTACATATACAATGATCCAACCATGAGGTGGTGTGCAACTATCATTAACATAAGTAGAGCAATCACCAGGAAGACTACACATGCATGAAAGAGTCAAGTTATTAGCTTCAGAGAAGGCTTTTAATTGATGTCTTTTTTCTGAGACTCGCATATAATTTTGAGTATCGAATTTAATTTCTGAATTTTGGTCTAAGACTGAGAGAAGTTATCTTTAAGGAATAATGATGCCCATGAAATTCATACCAGTTGACGCCATCAGCGGATGAAGTGTGGTTTCCTTCATATTGATATCCACTCAAATTCGATTAATGGCAGCTTGAATACTACCATGCTCGTGGGTGATTCTTTGAACAACATCCAGCTGCATATATGTCATTGTCTTGATCTTTCGTTGAAAATTTTTGACCGCTGTGACCATTGAATGAATTCCCGGCGTTGTCCGAATATTCCCCTAAATCCAAGAAGTATTTCTGAGCGGCGTGTCGATGTAAAAGTATTCGTACTTGGCCCAATGCTTTTTCCCTTCGAAGTCCTCAAGTTCCACCCTCAGTTCCATCAAAGTGTCACTGACAAGGGCATGAATGTTATTTAAGCTGAGCCAAAATTCTCTCTTCAGGTTTCCGAAACCAAGTTGGTATTCAACCCACTTCCTGAAGAAGTTTTCTCTCTGTGAAACAGCCTCGCGATGTTGGATCACTGTTCATTCACCTCCGTCGGTAATCTGATCGCAGAAAAGAAGAAACGGGTCAGTTTTCGCAACAACTAAAGGGATACACCGTTTGAACCCCGGACTCTTTGTTGCCGATGTTTAAAAGATCAGCACAACTCCGAGTACGTTTTTGGACTTGTTTAAAGTTATTAATCGATTTTTGCATTGAATGTAAATTGAATTTTGATTCCCAGTGAAAAAGAATCACTAGCGGGGTTCTCACACAGTGGTAGAGTCTGAGATACACAGGTAGGATAAAATCCAATTTCTTTGAAGAGGTTGTCAATTCCTTTAATTGAATTTTCTGTGCTCTCTCCACAGACAACCTTATTTACCAGAACAATCGCCAAGAATAACGTAAAAAGTTTCGACTCTGCCATTCTTCAGGACTGATTTTGTTGGAGTTCTCCGTGATCAACCTTTTGAGAAAAAATGGCTTGTAATAACTAGCTTTGAAAAATCCTCTCCCTTTTATTCGTCTTTCTCTTATTTATCATTCTTTGGTATCAGTCTTTGGTAACAGAGGGAATTTTGTGGGCGTATTTTTATTTTATCTTATTTTAAAGTAATTTTTATGCCGAGTGTAGATAATTCTCACTGCGGTTTCCGCTTATTTCGATAATTTCAGTTTGCATTTGAGATGTATGTAATTTCCTTTAATTTTTTTTTATGGAAATTATTGTTAATGTTCATTTGGCCACTCATTATATCGCATCATATCAGTATTAATATAACGTTATGGCATTTTCAATGTCTTTGTCGCGTAGATTGATTTTAAAGTTCTTTTGCTTCGTCTTTCAAGGACATATATTCAGTGGCGTACTAAGGGGGGTGCGAGGGGGGCGGTCCGCCCCGGGTGACAGCCAGGAGGGGGGGTGCCATCGGGAGAGTTGAAATACCAACACAAGTTTTGAAATCAAATGAAAAACTCACCAAAGTAAGAAAAAAATTAAAAAGTGTTCAAACTATTACAACAGCTAAATGTTAATTTCCACTATAAAATAAATTTTTATTTTTATTGGCAATACAAAATTTACAAACGAAAAATTAAATATTTGATAAAAATTACATCGAAAGGCGAACGTTTGTTGACGTTTCAGTCATCAGTTTGTTGAGCATAACCAGCTGGCTGCAACTGACATTCCAAGTCTTGTTCACTTGACACTGTGACTCCACATACATGAGGTATGCTTCATTAAATAATTATGATAAAGCATAAAGTGCTGGTGTTTATAACAATATCATGGTACTTATACCAGTGTCCAGTAATTTTTGACAATGTGGTATCATAATGATGTTTAAGTGTTTATAAATGCATTGTCGTGATGTTATAATACTCAGTAAATGCATCGTCGTGATGTTATAATAATAATAATAATAATAATAATATAATAATCACAGACAATTTGTTCAGTTAATGTATTTCAAGTCATAATAGTTCATGCTTGTTATGCATGTTCATGCTTTATACCTTTTGATTTTAAAATTTTGCAGAAAACATCCACTATGAAGCGAAATCGACCCAGTGGATTCCAACAAAGAAAAATGAAGAAGGCAAGAGAAGAGGTGGCTCAGGCAATGTCCGGATCAATTTTGAAATATGTGACGCCTTCAACATCAAGTGCAATAGGGGAAAGTCTGAAGATATTCAGCCTGGTGAATCTGAAGGGCAAATACAAGAAGCATCTTCAGAAGAGGATTCAAATGAGAGAAAGCAAGGATTGGAGGATTGAAATTCATCTTCTAAAAGCAGTGAAACTGATGAAGAGGAAGGAGACGCCAGCAGAAGTCCACATCAACAGGATGAAGAGTTGATCTTATTAGGAGAGGAGGTGAACCCTTCCAAAATAGGGATGGACCTTTCAGTGCAGTTCAAAGACAAGGAGAGAAATCCAAAGGGAAGAGTCGACAGCTGACCACTGCATGGTTCTATAAGACTCTGCCAAATGGCGAGAAAGTTTTGAGAACATGGATAGTTTACTCTCCATCAAAAAAAAGTTTGTTTTGTTTTTGTTGCAAACTGTTTGCTCTTGATGACAAAGGAATTGGAACATCCAGCTTTGTCACTGGGTTTCAAGCATGGTGGAAGCTAAACCCAAAGGCTTCTGAGCAGCATCTCTCATGCCTGGAGAAATGGAAGACCTTGGGAGCAGGGTTGAAGCTTCAAAGAACCATTGATCAAGTTCATCAAGCAACAATGGACAAGGAGAGAAAGAAATGGAGGGATATTTTACATCGCCTCTTGGACGTAACCTTGTTTCTGGCTCACCAGAATCTTCCTTTTCGTGGTCACAAAGAGGACATGTCATCAGCAAACAAAGGAAACTTCATGTAATTGGTGGAGTTGCTGTCAAATTATGATCCAGTTTTGAAAGAACATTTTGTAAGGATTAAGCATTCTATTCCATCTGGGAAGAGAGTGGTTTCGTATTTATCTCCAAAGATTCAGAATGAGTTCATTTGCTTTTTGGGGAATTACGTCAAAGAGAAAATAGTGGCTGATATCAAGAAAGCAACGTATTTTGGGATTCTTTTTGACAGCACTCCTGATGTGTCCCACACTGATCAGATGTGTGAAGTGATCAGATACGTCCATATTGAATGTGACAAAGTTGAAGTAAAGGAATCATTCTTGGGCTTCTTCTCTATTGCCGGAAAGACTGCTGCTGAGCTCAGAGGGGATATCCTGAGACATCTGGAGAGAGATGGACTGGACAATAAACCTGTGCCGTGGTCAAGGATATGACAACGCTGCAACTATGGCTGGGATTCATGGTGGTGTTCAGTCAAAGATCAGAGAGATTAATCCCAAGGCTTTGTTTGTGCCTTGTGCAAATCATTCTCTGAACCTTTGCGGAGTGCACTCATTTGGAAGCGTTTCTTCATGTGTGACTTTTTTTGGAACCTTAGAGAGAGTCTATTCCTTCTTTTCAGTCTCAACTCATCGATGGGAAGTGCTGGTGGAGAATATATGCATGAAACCAGTGAAGGCAAATTTTGAAAAGCTGACCTCAACCCTTGAAGTACTGTGCGATCCCAAAGAAAATGTGGACACAAGAGGATCAGCTCAGATTTTGCTGTCTGCTGTATGTGATTTCTCTTTTTTGAGTTACCTTTCTTTCTGGTGTGAAGTCCTGGAAGAAATTAATCTCACACAAAAGTATTTGCAAACAGTTGGAATCAGCCTTGAAAAGTGCATTGTGAAGCTCCAAGCTCTAAAACTGTTTCTTGAAGATCAGCGCAATGAAATTGTGGAGAGGGCCATTCATTATGCAACTACAAAGTGTGAGGAAATGGATATTTCTATGGAGAGAAGAGGGAGAGTAAAGCTCCGAAAAAGGATGCCAGGAGAGATGGCAAAGGATGCTGGTCTCACATTGCCAGAGGAAGTAAAAAGATACATATACAGGGTGGTTAAAAAATTCTGCCTCATATAGCCTACAGGACTTTTGAATTATCCTGTATAGGTATATAGATATTTCAGAATAGCTTTCAACCGAAGCTGACGTGAAGGTTTTGAATATGAAAGTGACTCCAAACTGGGAAAGTAAAACAGGAATGTTCGGAATATTTAAAAATAGTTTTAAAATATTTAATTTATTATTTTAAAATGTAATGTGACATGATGGATTTCAATATGAATCAAAGTCATTTACAGAACTCAAATTGAAATTTGTTCATATTTCACTCATTCTTATTTATTCTTTTGTTAAACATTTATAATAAAAATATTATATGTGTTGATATATACATGCAGTGTTGTGCATAGCACATTTAAGGGACACGGTCGAAAGGCCTAAAAAGGGCACCTCTTTGGAGGTCCGGAATAATTTCACAGTCAGGTGGTAGCCTACATTGTGGTATGTCTTGAAAGAGGAGTTTTAACGTGGAACGAGTAATTTTATTGTTTTTCCAGATTTTTTCACATTACAAATTAGTTATTCAAGTTACTTACTAAATACAGTATAGGGAAACCTCTGGATTTCTTTAAGATGTTAGTTAAATGAAGGTGCAATAAACAATAAGAGTACAATCATATTTTATTGACAACAATTATAACACAAAAACAGAATTATTATTTATCGTCTACTAAAGTGCAGAGCTTTTCTGCTTTTAACAATCACAACACACAAACATGGATGATAAGTGGTTCAAGCAACATTGAACATGTATATTACAAGGTAAGCAATACTCGTCTTCCAGAAACACTTCAAACTTTGCACAGATTTTTTGCTGACTCCCTCCTTAACTCTCTTTATCACTGTATCTCTCTCACCCTTCCTCCTCGCTGTAGCTCGCCATTTCATTGTATTAATTCCTGCAATCATTGTGTTACAGAAACAGAAAAAACAGCATAATTTCATTGAGCAAGTTTTTTAATAAATAATTCAGTACAGTTATGCCATATGCGTGAATACTTACATCTCAGCATTATACGTATATATAGTAAAAATAATCTACAAAACTGAATTCCATTGTTTCAAACTTGGAAGAGTGCTGGATACCAGGGAATTTCAACTACTGTTCTAATTTTCTGTAGAGAAAAAAGATGCACTTACTAAAACTTTTACAACAGTAACTTCCTTTGGGGTCATGCTCTTAAAGATGTTAATAACCTCATTATGGTTAATAGGAATGTCCTTTTCTGTGTCCAGTAGCATGAAGTCTGACAGCCTGTCTTCCTTAGAAAAGTTGCGAAACTTTGATTTGACTAGCTTTAGTTTAGGAAAAGAGAGCTTCACCGTGGCAGTAGATATAGGAAGAGTGGCGTAGATCTTGATGAACTCCAACAGAGTAGGAAAAACAATAGTGAGGTTGTTTTCCTTCATGCATTTGAGCATTGACTTGGCGTCCTTTTTAGAACTTGGATATGCTGAGTAGAACACCTTAAGTTCAGTCAATAGTTTGTCATGTTCTTCCTCAAAACCATAGAATTCGCAGACGGTGTGAACAGCTTTACCAGGTTCATTTTGCACGTCTTTCCACTTTGATGGGACTGCTAGGCAGTATAGCAACTCAAAATTTTGCACATAGAGAACCTTTTGATTCTGTTGGAGTATTTTGGATTGCAGTCCTTTGTATGGTCCACTCATGTTAGCTGCTCCATCATAAGTTGACCTCTGGTGTTTTCTATTTTTAAACCATTTTTTTTTCAAGAAGAGTCACCACTAAATTTTCCAATTCTTTGCCAGTTGTTGACTGTATATCGCACACTTGAATGAATCGCTCTTTTATTTCCATATTGTGGGCATAACGTACAGCAAAGGACACTTGTTCAGTGTGAGAAACGTCTGTAGTTTCATCAAGTATAATGGAGTAGATTTTGGCATTTTCAATTTCTTGAAGTATAGTATTTCTTACATGAGAAGCCAATGCCTTAATGACGTCACTCTGTGCCCTGTTTGAAAGGTCTGTTATGAGTAGTTTGTATGTCTGTGACAGTATCCAAATGCATCTTAATTACACTGTCGTACTTTGCAAAAAGATGGACAAGTTCAAGGAAATTGCCTCTATTTGAACTTTTTGAACTTTCATCATCGCCCCTGAAAGTCATACCTTGCCTAGCCAGGAACAAGTTGATATCTATCAACCGAGAAAGAATCTCTCTGTTCCTCAGTTTTTTCTTCTCTTGTTTTTCGTGATTGTCACTATCAGCCATTTCAAAGGCTTTAACTAACGAATCTTTTTTATATCCACTCCATCGAACCATGCTTAACATATGTCCTTCAGTTGCTGAATGCTCTTTTATTTTTTCAATTTCATTTTTCCACTTATTCACTCCCACCGTTTTCCACGAAGATGTGCATTGGTATCTCCCTTCATGCATAAAGAGCCGACAACTGAAACATCGTCAGAGGAGTATTCCAACCAGGGATATTTTTCGTACCACTGTCTCTGGAAAGATCGTCCTTGTGCATTTTTTGGGTACTTCATGATTGGTTGGCATGGTTGAAGTGAATTACATGTTTCAATAAACTCCTTATTGTACTTAATATTTAACTTCTGCACATAAGCGGGATCAGTGGGATGCTTAAATCCAAAGACATTTGGAAATGGAGGTTTTTGTAAACTTTAATCTTGATTCTCTGCTAAGGTCTCTTCATCCCTCTCCACATCCAAGACGTTTGCTTCCCTCATCCCTGAATCCTATGCTGCTGTCTCTTGCTTCCTCTGCACATCCAAAACCTCTGCATCTCATCCCTGATTACCTGAGCCCTATGTTGCTGTCGTTAGCTTCCTCTGCATATCCAAAACCTCTGCCTCACTCATTCTTAAATCCTGTGTCGCTGTCTCTTGCTAACCGCTTCCTCATTCATCTCTAGATCCTCTGTTGCTGACTTTGACTTACATTCCATATAATTTTCTTCCTCGTCTACTGCTCCTGCTGCTACTTGGTTTTATCCAACTGTGCAATGAGGCACTGCCTTTAGCTGCCTCCTGCCGCTCCCGCTCTCTCTTCTTCCAAGCTCTTTCCTTTCGTGGCATTGCACTGAAACCATAAAAAATATCAATTTGCAAACTAGCAATATTTTACAACTGAAAGTAATTGTTTATTGACGTAATAGATTCCAATTAGATGGTAGAAGAGACTCGAGGTTAGTAATCCGACAGAGTGCAGTCCGGCCTCTTCCTCTTCCTGTGACATCAGTCGCCGGTACTTATATATTATTCTAATATGTTGTGTTAATAAGTACTTAAATGTTGTAAATGGGACACATTTTTCTCATACTAAGGCAGGATAAAAAAGTTTACTGTATTCATATACATTAAAAAGTTAATTAAAAAAGGGCACTTCTGAGTCATGGAGGGAAATTGGCAGGGGTCAAGCCGCTGTGGACCTCCCCCCCCCCCGTCTTCACGGCCTTGTCTACATGATATATACAAATATTATACGTATTGATATATACATGATATATACAAATATTATACATGTTGATATATATATATATATATTACGCCCCGTTTGTGAAATTGCCCAGTTCATGAAATGAGCAATCTGACTGCCCAGTTCATGAACTGGGCAACATTATTTAGGAGATTTGAAGTTTCCTTCATGAATATATTATTATGTCCGGTTAGGTCAACTGTATGCCCTTGACATTTGGTCAGGGACGTAGCCAAGGGGCGGGGCGACGGAGGCGGTCCCTCCCCCCTTGGAAAGTCCAGGAAAAAATCTGCGGTAATTACAACCAAGGTTCACCGCCAAACTATAACATTTAACAATTTGGTATCCATATATAATGGAAGGAGTGTCTATATATATATATGAAAATTATTTCACGAAAGTAACACGTGAAAAATATTTATGATGAATAAAACCACGAAGGAAAGGAAACACAAAATGGTGCTCAAGCGCTTTCGTCTAATGACATCCTCAGGAACACTGAAGTACATAAAAGGGTGACAGCCTATATATAGGTTACAGAAAGAAAAAAAAAGAAAAATATTATATATATATATATATACACACACACATATATATATATATATATATATATATATATATATATATATGCAATAAACGGAGAAGTAAAAATAAAAATTAAAAATTAAAGGATTATCAGAGAGGCATACAGATTTGTAAGGAAAAAATATCGATTTTTAGCACAAGATCACATGAATTATAAAAATACAAATTTATACTGGAAATCTGCCCGGGTTTTAACACTCTGCCTTTTTTCGTTAAGTTTCGATGTATATATCGCCCCTCCTCTCCAATATTTATATGGAGTTTTTCGAAATTACTTACATTCCGAGAATCCTGGGGGTTGGCATCCCTTGGTTGCGGTACGTCGACGATATTTTGTGCATCTGGCCCATGAATCGTGACCTGGATAACTTCCTCCTTCAGTTAAATGATCAAGTCCCCTCCATTAAGTTTACTTTAGAAGTGGAACAAGACAATTCAATCCCATTTTTGGATGTGCGTGTACATAGGGAAAGCCCAGGTTTTAAGTTTAGTATCTATCGGAAAACAACAAACAATTTGTCCTACGTACACTTTTACTCGGGACATGACACCCCCACTAAGAAGGCCATTTTTTCATCAATGTTTCTCCGCGCCCTTAGGATCGCCAGTCCGGAATACATCGATGCCGAATTGGAAAAAATCAACGGTATTGGAAGTGATCTGTGTTATCCATCTGCGTTTATGGAATCTTGTCTCAACAAGGCAAAACGAACTTTCTATCGTGTCAATAATAACACTCGTACTTTGTCAAAAAATATTTTAGTACTTCCATTTTTCCCGGGCTTTTTAGGCATTGCTAATGTACTTAAACTTTTGGATATTAATGTAGTATTTTCATATAACAATATTGTGAAAAATATCATAGTAAAAAATAGCCCTACCAATAATTCAGGCATTATCTATAAAATTGGGTGTAAACAATGTGATTCCTTTTACATAGGTCAGACGGGAAAGGATTTGCACACACGTATAAAACAGCATCAATATTCCGTTAGAACAGGACAGTTGTCCAGTGCCCTTTTTGTCCATTTGTCAGAGTTATCCCACTGTATTGATTGGAATAATGCTTCAGTTTTATTCCACTCTAGCAACATTGTTAATAGAAATATTCTTGAGTCTGCCATTATCCAACTTTCAAATAACTTCAACATAAGCAAAGGTCTTTTTCAACTCGATCCTGTTGTTTTGAATTCCTTCAAAACAGATTTAGATAAGAAGGGTAGAACGCTAAATCTTTGGTAAACTTGTATGCTACTTTATTAACTTTTAATTTTCATTTTATTTTTATATACATCGAAACTTAACCAAAAAAGGCAGAGTGTTAAAAACCGGGCAGATTTCCAGTATAAATTTGTATTTTTATAATTCATTTGATCTTGTACTAAAAATCGATATTTTTTCCTTACAAATCTGTATGCCTCTCTGATAATCCTTTAATTTTTAATTTTTATTTTTACTTCTCCGTTTATTGCATATATATATATATATATATATATATATATTTTCTTTCTTTTTTTCTTTCTGTAACCTATATATAGGCTGTCACCCTTTTATGTACTTCAGTGTTCCTGAGGATGTCATTAGACGAAAGCGCTTGAGCACCATTTTGTGTTTCCTTTCCTTCGTGGTTTTATTCATCATATATATATATATATATATATTATATATATATATTATTTAAGCGATGTTTGGCGTCGTTTTTTTAAACACGTCCAAACATGTATCAACTGAACTACTGAAATATGAAGCATGGGGAAACTGAACACAGCTCTGCGCCAGTTAGTTTTGCATGCACTGCAGCATAGTACAGTGTGACGAGTTGGGCGTGTTGCATCATTGCATGTTGGTCAAGCTTCGTTAATTCGTTATACAAGCTAACTCTAGATGATGCGTCCGAAATATTGGATAGATTTGCGAGAAAAAAGGCGAGACGACTCAATTTGTTACTGGAATAAAACGGACGGTGGACGGTAATATGATTTTTTGGTGTACCTATATGTAAATTGCGTATTTACTAAAGTATTCGATTTTGATTTAGTAAAGTAATTGCGTATTTGATAGAGTGCATATTTTTTTGTCAAGTAGCTCCTACCATTATTTTTTCATGCGATTATCCTGTTTAAAATTTTATATATGTTAAACAGATGTGCGTTTCTTATGTCTCAACTGATCTAGCTGTTTCTACATCCGTTTGACTTGCCTTATACGTGAGTTTCATTTGGATCTCTTCTAATGATTTCGTTATTCATAGATGTTATATTGTTAAACGTGTATACACTAAATAATTGTATGCATGAAATCAATAAATGTGTGAATAAAATAGTTACTTTCTTTGTTAAATATGAAACTATAGAATCAATACCTGATTTCAAATTTCAGAAAATACAAGTAATTACATCATAATATAGCTTAGAGCAGTGTTTCTCAACCTTTCACAGCTCACATACCACTCAAGCCTTCTTCCAATAATCGAAGTACCACTATGACAGAAAGAGCACTTACATTTAAGCTTCAAGCCATATACAGATAATTATATGTATACATTACATACATGTACCATATTAGGCCTATGGTAAAATTTCCATTATTCATTATAAAGATTATATATTTACTATTATACAAATATCAATGGATAATAAAGTTTAATGACTTTAAGGAATAAAACCAGTAGCTATCAATATACTTACAAATATGAATTAGTTATATCAAACCATCAAATCTTCTAATGATTAGGCTGTGCTTGTATTGTAATTCACTGACGAGCTTATCAATTCGAGGAGTAATGTCTGAAACAGCCACTCGAAGAGCTGTTTCAAGTTGAAGACGGTTTCTCTCTTTTGTTTTTAATGTAAATGTTGTCATTGCAGAGAATGACTGCTCCCAAAGGTAGGTTGATGCAAATGGCAACAGCTTTTTTATTGTTTTTTTAGTTAGAGCTTCATATTCTGTTTCCAATTTAAGCCAAAAAACATCTAAAGGCTGAGTCTTGAATAGCTCTTTTAAGGTTAAGTCACTTGATAATTCTATAAGACTATCTTGCTCTGAGACTGTAAGTGAGATCTTGTTGGTTTCATTATCAACGTGAATGAATGAGTTCATCACCCAAAAATATCCTGTTCGTGGATCGTTTTCTGGTGGAAAATACTCATTAAATTTAACTACAAGTTTATCCAAATGATCTGAAATAGTTTTTATGTTAGAGTTGTCCAATTTAGTGTTCTCTGCTATTTCGGTGAAGCAATTAAACATGTCAAATATTCCCTCACCAACCCTTTTCTTCCACGTGACTAACTTTTTCTTGAATGCTTCTATCTTATTTGCAAGAGAGAAAGATGTAGTTAATGGGCCTTGCATCTGCAAATTCAAATCGTTTAGAAGCCCAAATATGTCTGCCATGTACGCTAATTTTGAAATACATTCAATATCACTGAAAAGTCTTGCTAGCTTGGACTTAGACCTTTTTTCGGTCAAGAAATGAATTTCTTGCCTTAGTTCGAATATCCTGGTTAGAACTTTGCCACGTGATAACCACCTAACTTCAGTATGCAGCAACAAGCAGCTGTGCTCCGCACCCATCTCAGTACAAAGTACTTTAAATATTCGGCTGTTCAGTGCATTAGGCTTAGCCTTTATGAAGTTTACAATTTTAATGCTATCGGATAATACGTCAGATAATTCTGGAACGGTGTGCTTGCTTGCAGTGCGAAACTAGCAAGTCATCATGTGCAACCTCACGAATTTTCGCAGCAACCCCCGAGTGCACGCCTGTCATTGCAGCAGCACCATCAGTGCGAAGTCCAACGACATACTTCCAGTCCAGGTTGTGTTTCGAGAAATACTCATTAATAACACGAAATATCTCTACGCTCGTTGTTTTTGTAGGCAGATTGGAAACCATAAAGACATCCTCAACCACTTTCTCATCATTCACATATCTAACAAAGCCTGTTAAAATTGCACTATTTGAAACATCAGTCGACTCATCCAACTGAAGGGCGAACGTTTTTGACTGTTTAAGTCGATCAATAAGCTAGACTTCCATATCACACGAGATATTTCCAATGCGGCGCATAACTGTATCATTTTATAATGATATATTAGAAACCTTATTTACTGCTTCAGCTCCAAGAACTTCTTGACAGGCATCTAAAATCGATGGCTTTACCAATGTCTCTTCTATTGAGTAGCCTATGGCTTTTTACATTTAGCAATGCGCAAAGAAATTAAAAAGGATGCGCAAAGTGCTGCGGTGCTAATAGTTGCCGACGCAAACATACTTTTTTGTTGACTCTTCATCGATGATTTTAGTCGTTTAAAATATTCAATAGATTTATTCTTCAAATGCGCATGCTTCTGCTCCAAATGACTTTTTAAATGGCTAGGCTTCATCACAGCATTTGATAACGTTTCTCCACATACAACACATAATGGTGTAGGCCAGTGGCGGATCTACTATGAAACTAATGAAGCTTAAGCTTCAGGGCCCCTAATCCAGGAGGGGCCCTGAAGCAACTTTTTTCTTAATGAGTGAATTTTTCAACAAAATCGCTGGAGTTTTTTTAAGCGTTTGTTATTAAAATAAGGCTATTTTAGTGATATAATCATAAGCCAATGGGTTGAAGTACTTAATATTGACCTTAGCATATGCTCTAATACCCATTTCATATGGCCTCAAAATGCCCCTGTAATTGGTCAAATTTCAAAATTTTCTCTGGGGCTTGCAGCGCCCGAACCCCCAGCTGTATGGGCTCGCTGCTGGTGGGAAGGGGCTCACTGTATGGCCCATTTTCAAGGACACCACCCCACCACCCCGTTCTCCGCCATTTGGGCCTCGAGGTCCTTGCAAGGGCAGCAAGGCCCTTTGAACCTTGTTGGATGTTGCCCTATTGTTGCTGGTTGCGAAGGGGCCCCCATAACAGTTCAAGCTTCAGGGTCCCAAAAATGTTGGTCCGCCACTGGTGTAGGCGCACTTTCACCTCCACTCATTGAGAATCGAAACTGAATATAACTAACAACCACTGCAGGCGATGTGCTACTGAAGTATCCAGTGTTGCCATTCTGAACAATGAACATTTAAATGAATGAAAATTATTAATATGTAATTTGAATATAATAATTAAATTATTAATAATTAACAAACTCATGGGACAGTTTAACAATAATAAAATTATATAAATTTGCAATTTCACGTAAATAAAAATAATAAAAGTCTTTATCAATTAATTCTATGCAGATCGAAATTATTAAAATAGCGACTTCCGGCATTAAGTCAACTGTCGTGAATTACATCACGACAATAAAAATGTATAAAATAAACCTAAAGTAGAAACAATTTGCAGTATGAATGAAACAATACGAAACAAAAAAGAAATATCGAAGTATTTTGAATAACTGTTCATTTTGTAAACATCGTACATCTGCCATCTGATCGACTTTTTTCATAAAAATGTGAAGATAAAGAAAAAAAATTCAACTGGATAAAGCTTAGTGTGTACCACATATTTAATACGAAGACGTTGCGTACCACCTAGGCAGCTCTTGCGTACCACCAGTGGTACGCGTACCACAGGTTGAGAAAGGCTGGTTTAGAGTGCACCAATGTGACTGTCCTATCCAAACTTTTGTTGGAAATGGTACATATTTCATGTGGATGGCTATATAGTGGCTGTTCGAAAATGGCAGTTGCATTGACATTTTCAGACAGTTTTTACGCAAAATAAGCTTAAAATACGCTGGCTTACGGAGCTCCGCCCTGGACCCCACTGGGGGAGCTTCCAGCTCTCCCCCGGACCCCCCTAACTGTATGGGCTTGCCCGATTCACCACGGAACCTGACGAACGTAGCTCAAGTTCGCACCCCCAGTGGAACATTCCTGGCTACGTCCCTGTATTTGGTTAAGTTAAGTCGTGATATTTTTGTTAAAACTAACAAAAATATCACAAATAACTACCTCGCAGCCACAGTGGAAATACATGATGTCACATGATTGGTCGAGCATATGAATGAATAGTAACGAGATATTATATTTCATCATAATTTGCTTATAACGAATTTGCACAAAAAACAGTTTAGAGTTAAATAATGATTGTCCAGTTTATAAACTGGGCAATTTCACATATGGAGCGTAACACATAATAATATATTCATGAAGGAAACTTCAAATCTCCGACATAATGTTGCCCAGTTCATGAACTGGGCAAAATAACTGCCACTTTCATGAACTGGGCAAAATAACTGCCCATTTCATGAACTGGGAAAAATAACTGCCCATTTCATGAACTGGGCAATTTCACAAACGGGGCAGAACATATACATTATATATACACATATTATACGTGTTGATATATACACTGCTTAAAAACTATGAAAATGGTGTAGGCCTATATAACAACGTTAAATATGAATCTCAAACAATTGTCATAATCTTTGAAACAATAAAATAATATGTCAAATAACGCTTAGAAGGTATTATGAACCTTGAAAGATGAATCGTCTTTTGTTAATTTAGATAATTTTATGTTTATAACCATAGGAAGTGTGTAAGCATTCTGTGATGTGCAAATTTGTATCATTAGGTGAAGTATGAGGTAACACAATGTCCGGGTTTTCCGAGAAGTTTATTTGGCATATCAATAAGTGGTGCATTGGCCAATATCCGCTGATCTCGTCAGATGTTTCATAATTCCTAATTTAAACCTCGTCCTTGCAACGAGGATTGCTTTTTCCACTGAAGGTTGATTTGAACTATGGAGGAAAATCATTGCCACACGTGTCTTAATAACTAAATACCATATACGAGTAACTTAACTATTTAAATATTACGAAATGTCACTAAAAAATTTCATGAATTGCTCAAAGAACGTCAATTATAATTTTATTTTCAGAAGAAATTTCTTAAAAAACCAACACATTATTTGCGAATCGAAATTAGCTTGTCAGAGGTACGACGATCCTCAATATGCCAAGCTTATTGTTTGAACCGGATTACAATCGTAATCCTATATTCATAATTTAAAACTATTTCTTTCTAAACACGTAATAAATTTTATCATTACTTCAGTTTAATTGCAAAATTTTATACTCGTTATTTACTTTTCGTAATTTTATACGTTATTCATACAGGTGTCGAATACATTTAACATACTGTAGTTTAGATGAAATATAACTGATTTTGCCTCTGAGAATGCCAGAAAGAAGGTGTTTTCATTATATTCTTGATGTACGGTTCTCTATTTGTTTATACAGTTGTTTATTCTTGTCTTGGGGGTGGGGAAGACTCCATCTTTGCTTTGTGCCCCGGCTCTCAGAATTGTTAAAAGCGCCCTGCTTGCAACTATATATATATATATATATATATTTTTTTTTTTACACACAGACCGTGCATGGAATAAGGAACTCTTCTGGGAAAATTAAATCCACTATAGTTCGAACAAGTATAGGTCTGTGTGTAACATAAAAGATCTCAGGGACCATTCTGAGTTCTATCCCATCATGAAACGAACATGTTAAGTGCCTTAAAAAGTGGACGTTCAATTCTGCCAGTTGAGGTTCAAATTTTGGTTTTTGGCTGAAAATACAATAGTTACCCCTTTTTCTTTGATGTATTCAATCCGACGTGAATGCAACGAGTTTCTTGCGTATAGTGAGGTTCTGAATATAGCAGGCTAGGTGAAGCTGTAAACCCGAGATCCTGTCCCAAAGCTGGATCCTATCTGCTTGGCAGATAGCTGGTGAGGGAAGTAATATTTTGGGGCCTCTTTGCGAGTGACCCGTTGCTTACGCCGGGCTAACATCATGAAAAAGAAAAACTATAATATTTATCATTTACCATTACTTATTCAAACTACAGTATAGTGGATTTAATTTTCCCAGAAAAGTTCCTTGTTCCATGCACGGTCTGTGTGTAATAAAAGATCTCAGGGGTCCATTCTGAGTTCTATCTAGGCCCCTAGGGCATAGTTCAGATTAATAATTTAATCATTGTTTCGAATGTAATCATTAATTAATCAAAAAATATTTTTAGAAATGATGGGAAATGATTAAGTTTCCTCATAATTTCACCATCATTTTAGCTTAAATTTTGTAATGTATCATTTGAATTTGGCACTTTTTCGCATGTATCAACTGTCTAATCCGCCCATGCCTGATTTCTTGAACTAAAGCAAACTAAATGTTTGAACAAAATATTTTCTTCCGTCTTATCTCACGCAACAGAAACGATAAAGCTCTTTCTTACTCTTTTCAGAAGTATTTCATTTTTAATAATTTTTAATCAGTTAATCATTGATTAATTAGAAAATTTCATCATTCATCACTTATTCCTAAAAATGATTATTAACCATGCCTTAGTTCTATCCCATATATAATACAGTATATATCGAATGGGCCAAAAAAAAGGAGACCTTGAACTTTGGCTGTAAAATCCAAAGTTATGGTCAGATTTCAATATTTTTTTCAAAGCCCACAACTAAGTAAATTTCCTATACAATGAGCGGATTTCAAAGAAAGCTAATGAAAATTACGGATTTATTGAACATTTCTTTATGCCACTGGAAATTCTCCATTTACACTACTACTGCATTGTATATGCAGATAAAAAGTTACAAAGTACTCACATATGGTGCTACCTTGATGTTAAAAAAACTGCTCGATATATTTACCACGAACTTCTATAACCTTTTTCGGTCTAGGACGGAACTCATCTATGGCTTTATTGATTTGTTCTTGTGATAGCTCAACCCATTTTTCCAGAAGAAGCTGTCGTAAATGAGCGACACTTCTTACCTTGACCCGATAAATTCTCTGTGACAAATTTTCCCAAAGGCCGTAATAGACAGGATTTAAATCAGGACTGTTTGGTGGCCAAATTTAATACCGCTACCTGCTATTCTTTAGATATCTCGTGTTTTATCGATCTTCTTGAGAAGCTTGTCCAAACCTCCTGCAGTTGGCTTACGTTAATTAAAATCGCTTTAATTGTCATCTTGAACCTATGATTAGCAAGATTTTTCTGGAATATTCGTCATAAATCCAATTTCTCAGCTAAAATGCTAAAAGATGGCATACAAACCATAAAAATTACCTGGTACTAACATATTAAAATTTCATGGTTCTATGTACCGTATTTGCCGAGATATGAAGGATTTAAAAGGGCCCCCTTTTTTTTTGCCGATCCGATATATAAATCTATAAACTTAGTGATTCTGTAATGATAGGAAGTTTGAAATGTGTCACAAGACTCCTGAAACTCAAAATTATGGACGTAATTTTCGAACCAGATGCCAGTGTGCCAACGGTGTGCCAACTAGGGGATGGTTCTGATAAATCAATTAATTAGTTAATCATTGTTTCGAATGTAATCATTAATTAATCAAAAAATATTTTTAGAAAATGATGGGAAATGATTAATTTTCCTTATAATTTCACCATCATTTTACCTTAAATTTTGTAATGTATCATTTGAATTTGGCACCTTTTTGCATGCATAAACTGTCTAATCCGCTCATGCCTGATTTCTTGAACTAAAGCAAACTAAATGTTTGAACAAACTGTTTTGTTCGGTCTTATCTCACGCAACAGAAATAATAAAGCTCTTTCTTACTCTTTTCAGAAGTATTTAATTTTTAATAATTTTTATCAGTTAATCATTGATTAATTAGAAAATTTCATCATTCATCACTTTCCTAAAAATGATTAATTAACCATGCCCTAGTGCCAACATTGTGCGAAGACCTTTGTTTCAGTTTTTGATAGAACTTCTTTTCTGAGTTTCCTGTTGTGATAAAACATTACATTTCTGATTCCAAAATTTAGTCAGCAAATTATTAAAAACTCCTTGAAAAATACAAAAATACAATGTTTGCTGTCGCAACTGAATAGAAAAGCAATGCTTATGTAAGGCTGAGTTGATAACTCAGCCTTACATAAGCATGTCTTGGCAATACATTTGCCATCCTCACTGTAAATCTAAATTAGAAAGTTAAATTTTATAAAAATTAAAAAATTAAACTGTTAATACAATTACAAATATTAAAAGTATAAGATTTATCAAACACTTACAAAGTAATAACCAAGAGGAAGAGGAGACGTCTGTCCAAATAGCAATGTACAAGAGTGTACAAGAATGAGTAATTCTTTTAGTTAGCTGTTTGGATATGGGTACATTACTTGGTTAAAATAAGTTTATTTTGAAGGAGGAGTTACTTTCATTTACTGTTGGTTTAATTCTAAAAATGTGTAATAAAATTTTAAAATCCTGAAGCCTGTAGGATTAATACCGCATGAGAGAATTTCAAATTTATTTTTGAGGAGTGGGGTGTCATGTTCAGCACTATGATTTCTAATAAATGAATAAGGTGGCTTGACCAGGGCACGGTTTGTTCTAACAAATAAACTCAAATGTTGGGATAAACGTATCTGAAGTGAAACTGCGCGCTCCCAGTATACGTGGCCTTACAGCTATCGCACGTATATTGATAAATAACATTTGGACATATATTTTGAGAGAGTCTATCTTTAAATGTAAAGAAATTTTAAATTTTCAAGGGGTTAATAAGGGCAAATCTAAAGTTAATTTGAGGGTAATAAATTTTTAAAAATTTACTTAATTCATTACGAATTACGTAGAAAAATATAACCCAAGAACGGACGTGTAATGTATCTTCTTTTTCTACTGTAATACGAGGGGATTTGTCACAAAGGATTTTTTTGTGCAGGAAGGAGGGGCCAAGGGCAAATGTCCACAAAAGGCGCCATCCCACCATAGAAGAAGAAGAGAGCCAAAATCAAGGTCCAGGGTTTTCGAGATGTCTAGACACACTGCGTTTGAAAGATTGGAGGTCATAGACAGGGGTAAAGATGAATTGAGGGAGGTTGTTCCAGATTTGACCGGTTGAGTAGTTGAAAGATTGAAAATACCGATTAACCCTTGCGTTAGAGAGTTGGACAGAAAAGGAATGAGAATGTGTAGAAAGTTTGGTACTGCTTGGTTTCCTTAAAGGAGGAGGCATGCGGTTAGAAAGTTCAGAAGAGCAGTGTCCGTTACAATAGCGATAGTAAAGAGAGAGTGAGGTAATATTGTGGCGAAGAGAGGAGTGAAGACAGTCAGTAAGAGGCGGGGAATTAATGAGACGAAAAGCCATTGATTCCAATCAGTCAAGTACGGCGTGTCGGTTAAGCCACCCCACACATGAGAAGCATACGCCATACAGGGGCGGACAAGACCTCTGCGCAGAGACAGCAACTGAGTGGGGGTGAAGAAACTGCGGAGGCAGTACAGCACATCTAACCTCTCAGAAGCTGTTTTGGAAAGAGAGTATAAGTAATCTTTTTAGGAAAGATCAGGAGAAAAGGAAACACCACGAATGTTAAGAGAAGAGGAAGATTGAGTTGTGTGTTATTGAAGTTAAGAGGATAGTCGTGTGCAAGATTATGACGAGTAGACAGATGGAGGAACTGAGTTTTTGAAGCATTGTTGAAAGTCACAAGGTTTTTCTCTGCCTCAGTCAGAGGTAGCAGAAAGATTAGAGGACAGGTGCTCCATAGCCGTCCTAACGCGAATCATGGGGTGACTGTTGTGAAGGACGCTTTGTGAAGCGAGTGAAGAAGTGAAGAGTGGAATTATCGGCATAGGAGTGAATAGGACAGGAAGTGCGAATTAAAAGATCATTAATAAATTCAAGGAAAAGAGTGGGTGGCATGACAGAACCCTGAGGAACATCACTGTTGATAGCTTTAGGAGAAGAACAGTGGCCATCTACAACCGCAGCTGTAGATCGACCAGAAAGGAAATTAGAGATGAAGGCACAGATAGAAGGATAAAAACCGAAGGAGGGCAGTTTGGAATTTAAAGATTTGTGCCAGACTCCATCAAACGCTTTCGATATGTCGATATGTCTAGCGCAATAGTAAAAGTTTCAAGGAGGATGACTAAGAGTCAGAAAGATATGCAAGAATATCGCCAGTCGAGCGTCCCCTGAGAAACCCATACTGACGATCTCAAAGAAGATTGTGATAAGAGAGGTGTGTAAGAATCTTCCTATTAAGGATAAATTAAAAAACTTTGGAAAGGCAAGAAATCAAAGTAATTGGACGATAGTTGGAGGGTTGAGATGTTCGTTAAGAATCTGACTGTCAAAGACTTGAGCAGAATATTTGTTATTTATAAAATAGTGTCTCAAAAATTTAAACACCAAATTATAGAGGACGTCGTCGAGAGTAATTTGATGTAAACATCGAACAAATTCGTCTACTACAAAAAAGTTTAAAGAAAAGTTTATTTGGAGAAAAAGTTGTTCAACTGAGTTAGCTTTATGTCTGCGTGATGCTGGGCGGAGCTTATTCGTCAAGAGTTCTAAGCTCCACCCAGCGTCACGCCTCTTGTCGGTAGAACGCAAAAACAACATTTCGGCTAAGTTACAATTTGTGTTGTGTGAAAAATATTTCACAGTCGATAATAATAAAACAGCTACCATCTTATAAAGTGTATATTGTGCAAAATTTGTGTTTAAAACAAAAAGGCGTTGCCTACAAATATCATGGACTTGTCTGAAAAAAGCATTCTGCAAAAAGGCAAATCTTTTTTTGAGTGCATAATAACAAACTTCAAAAAGAACTGGACAAGAATAACAAGCACAAGAAAACAGTTTGTGTTAAAAATTCAAGGTTAAAAATTCAAAGTGTTTAGCGGCAGCTTTTAACATGTATAGACCTACATGGTGACTACATGGTGAAAGCTGGCCCTAAATACTTTTCGTTGTTAAACTTTGAATTTTTAATGCCAAATGTTTTTTGTCTGTTATTCTTCTGTTGTTTTTAAGCTTTATTATTATTCACACAAAAAGATTTGCCTTTTTGCAAGACGCATTTTTCAGACTGGTTAATGACAACAGTTATTCTTTTTTTATCTTAGCTCTATACACGTTTATATATATATATATATATATATATATATATATATATATATATAATATATATTAGCTTACTGAAACGAAAGTTTTCACTGTCATAAAATGTTAGTTTTTTCCTCTGAGGCGTTGAACCGGGAAAGAATGAATAAAAGTTCCAAGGGTTTACAGTTCAACTGCTATACTGAAATCAAGATCGGAACAGAAGACAACTTCCTCCCGAAAAGATAATCTTCCACTAAAGGAAAGGATATCTCGGTGAACAACACAGAAGGAATCAGTCATAGTTCAATTTTGGAGGATGTAACATCTCTACTGAAAGCCTTCTTCGTCATGAGTGTATTTATACGCTCATCATTTTTCCATATTTACTTCTAAAAGACTTCTAAAATTCATTCGTGCATCCATTATAATTTGTTCACTTATCTTTCATTTATATTCTGTGCATTGTCCTTCATTGTTAATCGCTTCTTATTCTTGTATCATTGACATTTAATTCTGGCAGTTTAATCACTGTAATTTGCCACTGTAATTTAAACAATTGTATCTATCGTATTTTTTGTATCATAACTACCGTGCGAGATGTGTTCAAAAAATTCCCACACTGGTTATGCTGCGCGCGCATCACGTGACGCGCATGCGCGTCATGTGATGCATGTTGTAGTGTGACTCAGTCTGTGTCCAAAGATGGTTATGCTTGTTGATATCGTATTTTGTTCTTTCGATATTTACTGTTTTACGAAGTCATTTTATGTGTTTTGTCGCATTTTGTGCATTTGAATAATGGCTACTGTTGAAGAACAACATGTGTGCCTAAAATTTCGCGTTAAGCTGGGCAAGACTGCTTCTGAGCAGGGCTGCCACATTTGTTACGTTCGTAACATTTTTGAATGTGAATATAATTGAAGCACAAATAAATATAATGAACTTTGTTATTTTATAATCAATTTTAAATTTTTTTTATATTTTGTTACCTTTTTGGCTGATTTGTTACCTTTTGTTTGTCAGTTTTGTTACCTTCACCTAAAATCTTGTGGCAGCCCAGCTTCTGAGACCCATGCTATGCTGAACACAGCATTTGTCAATGACGCCTTAAGTCGGACAACTACTTTTGAGTGGCACAAGCGCTTTAAGGAAGGCCGAACGTCGACGGAGGACGAAGCAAGGGTGGGACGACAAGAACCAATGACACTGTTGCTTGTGTTTCTGAAATGATTCGAGGAAACCGTAGACTGATAGTCAGGGAAGTCGCAGACGAAATAGACATTTCGATAGGATCATGCCACACGATACTCAGAGAGAATTTGGAGATGCGTCGTGTGTCAGCCAAATTTGTGCCACGACTCTTGACTACCGAACAGAAAGAGCAACGTGTTGTTGTGTCTTAAGACCTCCTCCAACGCGGTCGGGTACGATTTGGCGCCACCGTTTGGGCGCGGAGCCGGTTTGGCGCCGCCGTTAATTAGTATTAAGTATTAAATAGTAATACTTGGTTATTAACCTGAAGTGCTGTCTGTCTTTTCAGATAAGTTGTGGTGTTGCCCTTAATAGCATAAATGTCTGAAAATATATCAAGTAAGAAAGGGAAACAGAAGTTTTCACATAATGGATATTTGTATGTGTTTGATAATTGTAGCAAGCGCGACCCTTCGTTACTTTTTTGGCGGTGCGAGCAAAAGAGTCAGTGTATTATAAGGTGTATATAAGTATAATATGGGTACTTTTCCGTTATCTGTTCCCTTGACGATTGGTTAGGTTCAGTCGCGATATTTTTGTTAAAACTAACGAAAATATCACGACTTAACCTAACCAATCGTCAAGGGCGTACAGTTGACCTAACCGGGCAGTGACGATTGGTTAGGTTAAGTCATGATATTTTTGTTAATTTTAACGAAAATATCATGACTGAACCTAACCAATCGTCAAGGGGGCAGATAAAAATATTGTAATGATAGTTCTAAATAAATCTTTATAATTTTTTATTGTTTCAATTGTTTATATATTTTAAATGTTAAGTCCTGAGTGTAGACCTGGGGGCGGCGCCAAACCGGCTCCGCGCCCAAACGGCTCAGCGCCCAAACGGCGGCGCCAAATCGCTCCCATTTTCTTAGAAACACTGTTACGGGTGACGAGACGTGGGTGTAGGGGTATGACGTTGAAACGAAACAGCAGTCATCGCAATGGAAGTGCGCGACAGTAGCCATTATTCAAATGCACAAAATGCGACAAAACACACAAAATGACTTCACAAAACAGTAAATATCGAGAAAACAAAATGCGATAACCAGTTCGTGAACTTTTTGAACACACCTCGTATTTTGTTAATCATTGTAACAAATTTATCTTTTATTATTATAAAGCAAAAAGACGCAGAACTTATCCTTTATCTTCATTATTCATTTGACAATATTTGGTGGCCCTAATTATTAATTAAAAAACTACTTCACTTATTATTTCTTAACCCTATAAAAATTATGGTTCCCAGGGGCGTACACAGCATTTCTTAAAGGGAAGGCACACACACACACACACACACACAATATATATATATATATATATATATATATATATATAATATATAATATATATATGTGTGTGTGTGTGTGTGTGTGTGTGTTGTGTGTGAGAGCTCAAAATTGATGATGATTGATTTGGAATCAAAATGAATTGCATCTTGGAAGGCTTCAGTTGTATTTTATTTCCAATTTATGGGCAAAGAATTAAATTTGCACAAATTAATCGTACGTATAAAGACATATAAACGTTCCAAAGCCAGCCAAACTTGCTTTTGAGTTTTGAGTTAATAACATGTCCTGGTAACCATGAAATAATTGAAATTCTATATGACATCAACATCGATTTTTGAAAATTTATTTTTCAAAAATCTTTAATGAGAGTAGTAATAATTTTTACAATGGGGGCCCTATGCCCCCTATGTCCACCCTTATGTACGCCATTGATGGTTCCCAATACCAAAGCAATAAACTGTTAACCAATAACTTCTAGATATAAAATGGTGACGCCTGGCGTGAACATCGAATACACTGCCCTGTGCTGTATGAGTTGTTTAGAAAATTATAGTATTTTAGTAAAGCCCACGGTATGTGAGTTAAAATACATTGCATAATTTGTATCTGGCACGTCAGGATTGATAGAAATGTGACGTTGGTTATTCTACCCAAACGCTTCTATTTCTTCAGAAATGTACCTCTCTCATATGACTAAAAGGGCAATTATATTTCCAATTATGGTTGGTTTGCTATAAGTTTCATGCGAGTTTCATAAATTGAACTAATGTGCCGAGAACTAATATGCCGAGAGTTTGTAATAATACACCTAATTCATTCTGTTATATAAGCGGACGATTTACTGCTTCTAAACAAAGGCAAGAAATCACCGTACAAGTACGAAGGCATTACCACGCCTACCTTGGCTGTAAGATCGGCGACCAGGACAAGGTTTGGGTTCCACATTATGTTTGTAAGTTATGTGTGGAATGTTTGCGTCAGTGGGCTTGTGGGAAGAAGAAGGAAATGCCTTTCAGCATCCTCATGATTTGAAGAGAACCGAAAAATCACTACGAGGATTGCTACTTCTGCATGACAAACGTGGCTGGATATAATAATAAAAATAAGAGGCACATCATATATACGAGTATTCCATCAGCCAATCAGCCATCCTCCCTGTGCCATATTCAAGTGAAATTTCTGTGCCGAATCCGCCTCTTGATTTTTAAAATTTTGATTCGGATGTAGACAACATCTCAATAACAGCAGAGTCATGTTCAAATGAACATGACGAAGAATATACTGTGGCCGAAAATCAGTCACCAAAATTGATAAGTTAGAGTAATCTCAATGACCTAGTAAGAGATTTAGTATTACCGAAAGATTCGGCAGAACTTCTGGGATCAAGATTCAAAGAATGGAATCTATTCGCTCCTTCGACAACATTCTACTGGTACAGGCATCGTGAAAAAGATTTCATCAATTTTTTCTCGACTGAAGGATCACTGGTATACTGCAATGATATAGTAGGTCTGGTAAAGACGATGGGCAAAGACTACCAGCCATATGACTGGCGCCTATTTATTGATTCCTCAAAGCGAAGTTTGGAAGCTGTCTTACTGCATAAGGGAAACAAAGTTGCCTCTCTGCCTACAGGGCATTCATTTCATTTGAAAGAGACTCATGGAACTCTTTCGTTTCTTTTAAACAAGATAAACTATGAAGAACACAAATGGTTTGTTAGTGGTGATCTTAAGGTGATCGGCCTTCTTTCAGGCCAACAGGATGGTTTTACAAAATACCATGCTTTTTATGTCTGTGGAATAGCAGAGACAGGGAGGAACACTATGTGAGGAAAGAATGGCCTCAGAGAAAACAGATTACTCCAGAACAAGCAAACATAATTGCTAATCCGCTGGCAGATCGTAACAAGATACTGTTACCTCCACTCCACATAAAACTTGGATTAATGAAAAATTTCGTCAAAGGTCTCAACAAAGAAGGAGCTGGATACCAATTTTTATGTAAAAAACTCCCTCAAATTAGTCATGCTAAGCTGAAGGAAGGAGTGTTCGTCGGTCCTCAAATAAAGCAACTCTTAAGCGATCCAGCATTTGAAGATGCATTGACAACCTGACAGGTCATGAAAAAGATGCTTGGCTAGCTTTTAAGGCTGTTGTGAACAACTTCCTTGGTAACAGGAAATCTGATGACTGCAAAGAAATAGTTAAAGACATGATCTGAAAATATCGTTTGCTGGGATGTAACATGAGTGTTAAGATACACTTCCTAGATTCGCATCTTGATTTTTTCCTCAAAACGTAGGCGCGGTAAGCGAGGAACAGGGAGAAAGATTCCACCAGGATATTTTAGAAATGGAATGGAGTTATCAGAGAAGATGGGATGTTCGAATGATGGCAGACTATTGCTGGAGTCTAAACAGAGATATACCGAAATCAGTACACAAGAGAAAATCGACGAAAGGGAAATTTCTTTAACTATTGACTGCTCTAATAAATTCAGTGCGTTACTGTTGATAAATAGTTGGTTCAGTCATTTACAATTTTTATATATAAATATACTGTATCTTATTTAAATCCGTATATCCATACATGTATTATATATATTAGTGTGTATATGTAGTAATAATGTGAGTATGTGTGTGTGTGTGTGTGTGTGTGTGTGTCTATAATATGTGTTTCTGGGCATGCATTACTACTGTAAAATGTTTGAAATGAATAACATATGCCATATGATTCGTCTGTTCTTTAATCCAATTGGTAACATTTTCCTATCTATACATTACGTGTGATTGTGGAATATCTAGATGTGATAGGAAAAACCTAAATATACATCTGAAAAGAGCCTGCCTTTATTGCCTAGAATAAAAAATATGAATTCGCAGGGCGATGACACCGCTCTGCAATGAAATTCTTACGAAATATTTTTTTGACCTGACCTTAATTACTTTTTTATTTTCGGTACATTTATTTCGGTACTCATTTTATTACGGTACAGTAACAGGCGGAACTCTACCACTCCCCACCATCAGCATGACTCCTTCCGCTTCACGGAGGCCCCTACATTCGTCGGTAACCAGGGCCGGATTAAGCATTGTTAGGGCCAGGGGCAATGAATATTTTCGGGCCGGTGTGTCACTAGAAAAACACTAGAAAAACACAATTCTTTACCTGATACATCATACATGAGTGATGTGATCAGCTGACTGGGATCGATCAACAGAAAACAAAACAAAAACAAAGATGTGATTACAGAAAATGTATACTTTGTTCACATAAATGGGATACTAAACTAGGTTTTGTAGAAGCGGAATCTAGAATTTTTTTTTCTTCCTCACGGTCGACCAATTATTTCAACGGTAGATTATAGCGTTTACATAGTTTCTTGGGGTCGGTCAGCATCTTGGGGCCAGTCAGCATCTGGGGCCGGGGGCAAATGCCCCTTTTTCCCCCATTATAATCCGCTACTGTCGGTAACAGGCCTCCTGCAAACTGAAATCTTTCGGTTTCGAGAAAAGGTTTCTGTACTCTCCACCACCATGCAGACCTTTTCCCTTGCAATTACAACAGATCGGAGCACATTAGCCACGCCGGCAAAAAATGGGCCAAACCCCACCCCGATTTGCAATACGGCGAGAATCCTCTCCGACGGGCCCTATGGGCGAAGGTACCGGTGCTACACTTAATAAGTTCGCTTCGCCATGCACGGTGTCACTAATACTCGCTATTTTGTGGACGCCTCGGCCAGTATACTCACGGCTCATCAAGGACCGCCGTAAGAAAAAAGTGGGTAAATTTGTACTGGCGGGGGCTGCCTCATGTCTCCCGAGTAATCAAAATTGAAATGTTCTATTCTGATTCATGAATACGCAAGGTGTCTCCCTCAAAATGTTACGATGTACCGCTTCAGTGCAAATTACAGGTATAAATTCAGAGCAAAATTTATTTCAAACAGGAAAATCAAACATTTTGAAATTTCGGAAAACATTGTGTACGTGACAAAATGTCCGTTCGTCTGACCGTTGATCGCGCAACTTCCTTCGTCATAGTTTTTGAAGCAAAATTTTAGATAAAATTTCTTTCTTTTAATCAAGAAACCTTTGCCAACGTATTTGTTGTTTATAAAAGCATTTTCCCTTTTCTCTGTATTGACATTATCCTATTTCCTCTCTAAGCAAATTCAACTGAATTTCCTCTTTTAAAAAGTGACGCTTTATTTCGGTTCGTTATGAATTCAGAAATAATTGGCCAATTTCACTTCTTTACAATGTAGTTCCTGAATCTGTAAAACTCTTTTTTATTTAAAGATTGAATGTGATAATTAGTGAAGTGAATTTTATCACTAATTATTAAGCGAAAACCTTCCTTTCAAGTATAGAAAAAGCGAAGCAGGGGAAAGAAATTTTAAGTGATAAAATGTTCGCCATATTTGTCTGCAGCTGACTCCATCTTTGTAAAGAGTTAAAGATATTTTTCTCAACACATTTTTAATATTATTAAGGTACTTGTAGGTTATCTCCCCCCCACCAATTTTGACAGAATATTTTCGTTAAAACTAACGAAAAGATCACGACTTAACATAACCAATTATCAAGAGCGTACAGTTGATCTATTAGTAAATAGTAAATACTATTCCAGAAACAAACAATGTTATAATTAATAATAGATCAACTGTACGCCCTTGATAATTGGTTAGGTTAAGTCGTGATATTTTCGTTAGTTTTAATGAAAATATTCTGTCAAAATTGGTGGGGGGTGGGGGGTGGGGAGATAACCTACAAGTACCATTATTAATAATAATAATGATAATTTATTTATACTCATTTTAGAGCAAGTGTAGTTTACGTTCCCCTGTGGTGCCTAGTGTAGTTTACGTTTCCCTATATTATCCTAGTGTAGTTTGCGTTCCCCAACTTTGTCCGCGTATATAAAACGCTAAAACCAATGAAAATATTACGACTTAACCTAACCAATCGTCAATTTATATATATATATATATACAGGGCCGCCGAGAGGGCGGGGAAGCTGGGATAAATCCCCGAGCCCCGAAAAGAGGGGGATAAAATCTAAAAATATTAATAAAGCAATTGATTAAATAACAGAGAGGAAATATAATTAATGAACATACATTTTATAGAGATTATCATAGTACCACTTTGCTAGAGAGAAGGCAAAGAAAGTACACTTCTAATTATGGAAATCTTGCAGTAAACAATTATCTTGCCTGCATGGACTGGTACTGCATTTGTAAATTGTATGGTGATAAAATTAATATGATTGATTCGAAAAATAAAATGGTCGTTTTCCTCTGAGTTGTTTATTCATACTGTATGTTTTGAATAGTGACTTGGATATATAATCAGTTTGCTTGTGATGTACACAAAAAATATTCATAATAAAATACTAAGTAAACAGGGGGGGCCCATATACAAATCCTTCCCCGGGGCCCGTGGCAGTTCTCGGTGGCCCTGTATATATATATATATATATATATATATATATATATATATATATACACACACACAGTGGTGTAGTGCTGTGGGAACGCGTGGGAACGGCGTTCCCTTACTTTTTTTGGTAGACGGAACGGCGTTCCCTCACTATTTCAAATAAATCCGAACTTACAAATCTCTAACGTCATGAAATTTTAATTCCCACCCTAGAAGAAATATGAGAAAGAATCATTAACTGTTTCATTTCTTTTAGCTTCGACTGAGGCAATGCTAGCCTATAAAGATCTGGTGAAACAGTCACCACGGCGTACCAGTTGTTAACTTTTTTTAGTTAATCATTCCAGTTGTTAGCTATTTTTATTGATCGTACTGGATGTCATATATCTAATGACACTGGAAATACTGCATCTTCAACCTTGGAATATATCCTAATATCCAGTGCATATGACCTCAAAATATCCCTGAAATTGGTCAGATTTCAAAAGATTTCCCGGGGGGCTTACAGTGCCCCCGGACCCTCAGCTGTATGGGCTCGCCGCGCTCGCCATTGCCCCCCCGCATCTGAGTAACACTTTCAAAATGCGTTCCCTCACTTCTTTATTTAGCACTACACCACTGTGTATATATATATAATATATATATATATATATTATATATATATATATATATATATATATATATTATATTATATATAAATTGACGATTGGTTAGGTTAAGTCGTAATATTTTCGTTAGTTTTAACCGCGCTCGCCATTGTCCCCCCCCGCATCTGAGTAACACTTTCTAAATGCGTTCCCTCACTTCTTTATTTAGCACTACACCACTGTGTGTGTTATATATATATATATATATATATATATATATATATATTGACGATTGGTTAGGTTAAGTCGTAATATTTTCGTTAGTTTTAACGTTTTATTTGATGGATTCATTCAGTAGAATGGGCGCAAAAGGGTAGAGTGCAATTGCAATACTGCAAATGTTGATCAATGTTACAAAGGGGAGGCGTGTGTGGCAAAAGGGGATGTTGCAAAGGGGAGGGGGTCTTGCAAAGGGGGGAGAGGGTCTTGCAACAAGGGGGTGGGTATCCCCCCCAAGTTGCATGAAGGGGAGAACTTTGGGGAAAAGATCGGACGGCCTCACCCCCAAAGGGGTATACCTAACCTAAGAGAGAGAAAGGAGGAGAGTCTTTGGGGGAGAAGGTGGGGCGGCCTCACCCCTAAAGGGGTATCCTAGCTTAAGAAGGTAAGCCTTAACCTAAGAAGGATAGAGAAGAGAGCAAATGTGTTTGCCTGGCCCCAACCAGACGCATCATGCGAGTTCAGGGGACCAACAGCTGTTATATAGAGGGTCGGGAGTTGCCAGATACCACTATTTATTTTAATTATATGGAGGGTTGTCAGATACCCCTATTTTAATTATTTATATATATATAGATGAGTTGCCAGTTATTTATTTTAATTTTTATTTTTGGAACGGTTACCAGTTATTTAATTTATTTATTTATATATTAAAGGCGAGAGAGAGATGATCTCGATGCTTAGAGGAGGTTGCCATTTACCACTACATATTTAATTTATTTATGTATAGAGAGTTGTCAGAGAGCACCATTTATTTTAATTATTTATTTATTAAAACTCGTCGTGTAAATCGATACCATCTGAGAAAAAATAAATACTACTTAAAATCCAATAACAGACACTGAATGATCAAATAACAGAAAATAAATATACAAACAATATAATAATACACACTTTATATATATATATATATATATATATATATATATATTCTTAAATAATTGTACAGGAGAAATCTAGATACACTTTTATATTAAACAATAAAATTTTAACAAACTTCCCGTTTCTTTGAAGCGAGTGAACAGTTTCCCAAATTTTAGCTAATTTCCCATATGGAAGCAAGCAAGCAAGCACCCACCACCACGCATTTTTTTTACTATTGTGCAACATGAATAAAATGAAAAAAATTTAGTGATGGACTTCATACCATCTCAGAAAAAAATAAAAAAATTAACAAACGTTAAATTGTAGGTTAAACTGTAGGTCTAAGGTGGTTCAAATATGTTGCTACTTGACATCTTGTACTTTAGAACAGCTTCCTTTAGCATATAAATACACATGTCAGTGCAGTGTTTTACTCTAAGCTTAGACGAAGCAGAATTGCACCCCCAAAAGTGTCTATTTACTTTTGTCAATCCTTGGGAATTGCATCCCGAAAGTGTCTATTTACTTTTGTCAAGCCTCTCTCTCTCTCTCTCTCTCTCTCTCTCTCTCTCTCTCTCTCTCTCTCTCTCTCTCTATATATATATATATATATATATATATATATATATATATATATATATATATATATATATATATATATATATAAGATGTGTCTTTTCAATTTGTACAATTCTTTTTCGTTCATCTTACTACTCATTCATTTCAGTATACTAAAATAGAAAATAAACATTATAAATATTCTATGAGAATAATATTTAATTTACCTATAATTCGAAAGACCTGAGTTGCCTTCAAAAAACAACTCTTTTTATTCCAAGAAAGACAAAAGTGTGTAACGAGGTAAAACTCGATACACTTCAGAAGCACGTGATCGCTTGAGGCAATCGAAAGCCACAAAGAGAGATATTGGAACACGGTTTACCTACATTCTGACTGACCACCTGCTCTATGTTATAATAGCACATAAAAGACACGAATTGCCATCTTCTTGTAACTAAATGTTATAAAAACGAAGAAAAATATCTCAGACAAGAGTAAAATATAAACGTTTATATTAATTAACGTTCGGGCTAAGCCCAAGAGCAGTATTTCTAATCTGATTATCTTTCTAAACATTTCATTCAATTTGTAACCATTCTTTTTCCCTTCAACCGTATCACAGAGGATTTCTCATGGGGATGTGTATGGTGGGTATGTGTGCACGAGATAGAGAGAGAGAGTGAGGCGTACTTCTCTTAGATGTGTGTACGTAAAGTGGAATTCTCGTCTCCTCATGAATAAAAAAATGTGTACATGGCTAAACACACACACACACACACACACACACACACACACACTTATTCTACTTGCTGATCCTGGAAGTTTGGTATTATCTTTATATAAGACTTTTGTATTAGCCCTACGATTTAATTAACATCACACATTCATATATATATATATATATATATATATATATATATGTAAAAATGAACAATGAATAATTCCTATATAATCCTTATGTGGATCCTTATATTCATTGTCTTCATACGGTACTAATGTTTGTATGGTTTTTATGTTTGAATGTTCATTTTTACATGAGAAACCCAAATCGCCTGAGCGAGTTTGGATAGAATTTCGATTTTTTGCTTTCCATTTTTTCTTCAGTGTCAACCATGCGACCTACTATTTCTATGGTTGAGCAGTATTCATGTTTGTGCTTTTAGAAGTTAGCTATGAGAAGCGAATGTCCCTTAACTGTGTCTCTCTAATTCGTCTCCTTTAATTTCTCCCAATAATGACTTATACGGTACGTACAAAGTAAATAACTATGACGTCATAAAAGTAACTTAATTTCCTTCACGTTTTCCATATCTTGAACACTGAATCACGTGTTTAGTATGTGGACATCTTCCGTATTCAATGTATTGTAAATTCCTTAATAATAATAAAAACTTCATTCTCTATAAGTCATTATTTATATGTTGTGTCCAGTCTGGTGTTATGTAGTATAAATATTATTATTCGACAATATTCATCCATTCGTCCATATCTTATCTTGACCGTTATCCTTTATTAATTTTATTACTTATTCATTCTTCTACCTATTGTCTACTGATGCCCTATCAACCTATCAGTCCATGTTTACTCGTGTCTATATTACGCACACAACCTATTGTGTTACGTACCGATATGTGTACAATACTTTGTGCATTCGTACATGTCCCCTGATGATCATGATTACGTACATAGTTACGTACATGTAAATAAGTCCACATGTATCCCTTTTAATTTTTCTTTTAACTGCGTTCACCTCTTGCAATAAACTCGAAAATGCTTATGCAAGTGTACTCAATTTGATGATCACAGCATAAATTGAAATCTGAAAACGTAAAATCTCCTCTCGCTCTGATTCGAATTTATAAAACATTATTATGTTATAATATATATAATATATATATATATATATATATAATATATATATATATATATATATACACACACACCGTATGTGCCCATGTACTTTGTGTTATATTCCTAACATCTTAATTGTCCATAAATATGAAACACTGTAAAAACAAAACAAAGCTATAGTTAACTGTTTAATTGTAATTAACTGTAATACCTTAATATAATGTAATTAATGTACTTTAATGAAACTGTAATTAACGATAATAATTTATAATGAAATTAATGTACTTTAATTAACGATAATAATTTAATATAATGTAATTAATGTACTTTAATAAAACTATAATTAACGATAATAAGCGAATGTGAATTAATTGGTAATTATAATCGTAATTGTAATAAACCAAAATTACAACGTACTCAGTGATGTACCGGGTGTCTCAAAATAGATGGAACCCATTGATATGATAATAATTTATTACTCAGAAAATAAACTCCAAAAAAGATTACATTTCCTGGAAGCTGATATGATAACAATTAAAAACTGAAGATTTGAGGTCTCTAGATCAAAGGATACATTTATTAGAGCACATGTTCCAAATGACCGCCGTTGCGCTGCAGACACACTTGAAGCCGACGAGCGAAGTTGTCAATCACCCTGACACCCTGCACAGAGTGCAAGGGCCTCTGAAGCACCTCGTCTGGGGCTTGTGTGCCCCAGAACACATTGTTCTTGCTATTGACATACCCACTGAGCAAGAAGTGTGCTTCGTCGCTGAACCAAACATCATCAAGAAAGTCAGGATCCTCTTCGATCTTGTTCTCGAACCACCGGCACATCACAACACGTTTTGCCATGTCAGCTGGTGTGAGTTTATGCTTGATCTGGATCCTGTATGGGTACAGCTGAAGATCCTTGATCAAGATTCTTTGCACTGACGCACGTGAAAGACCCAGATCTTGGCAACGTCTTCGGATTGACTTTTTCGGACTCCTTCCGACAGAATCTCTCACCGCATTCACATTGTCAGGAGATCTTGCAGTCACCTTCCTGCCAGATCTGGGTGTTTCTGCTTTCTTGTTGAGATTGTTTACTGATCCTGTGGCTTGAAATTGTGTGCCCAACGATAAATTTGGCTTTTCTGGGGATAATTGTTGAAGTTGAACTTCCTGCGAAATTTCGCTTGCACAGTTTTGAATGATTTCGTCTCCAAATAAGTAGTGACGCAAAAATTTTTTTCCTCCTTTGTCCAAGGCATTTTGATTGATAATTATTAGTTGTTATCGTCTCCTCTCTTCAAATCTGAGAAAATAGAACGAGAACATTAATATTGGCAGAATTATTAGCAGTGACATGGGTTGCATGTATATTGAGACACCCTATACTTGGTATTGTACTCCATGTACGACCCGACATTATGTCGCCATTTAGGAATGTATACTCGGCGATACTGTTATTATATTTTTTTATTATTTTTCCGTTGGGATAAATTTGGATGTGCTTTCTACTTTGCCAAATAATTGGTGACTTGCTCTTTTTAAAATTTCTTAATCATTTTTAGATTTAGCTTAATAATGAATCCTGAGAAACTTTTTGCAATGTTCTTAAATTTGTATACATTCTCTCTTCGTTATAAAAGATGAAGTCATGTCTTGCCTAAGCATTTAATTGTAAATCTTAAATCTTTAATTTTTACTCATATGCATATTTTAGTGTAAAGATGCATAGTTCAATTTTCACTTTTAGTTAACTGGGCAGATCGTGATAACATCAGATCTGAAAATACGCGGTTTAAGATAAAAATATGGCTTCATCTTCAAATATCTTGTTTATTCGTTTAAACATTACCACAGCTAAAAGATTTACTTTATTTTAAAATATTATGCAAAAATAATGCAGCCTCTTCAACATTTAATAATGATGATGTTAATAGAATCGGGGTATATAAACCCCAATAATTCCTTCCATGTTCATTCTGATTCAAACTACGAGGCTGAGGATTACCTGTAACATTTTAGCAGTAAATTACAGTAAAGAAAAAGTCTTTATCTTCTCCGAGCCGTGCTCTCTTCAGAAAACTTAGTCATTAAAATCTCCCGATACGTTACAAGAAGAATCGGAGGGAACCTTCAGAGAATTTAATAAGCCTCTCAGAATCCTCCGAGCCACTAAAGAAGAACTCGGAGAGTAGTATAGAAGAAACTACTGCAAGTACCAGATCCGTTGCTGCCTCCTAACCAGAACCCCCGTCGACTTCGAACCAACCCAGGCCATAGACGGAGGAGTTAACATATATATATATACATATATATATATATATATATGCAGAAAAGATGGGCCAAAGCAGAACGCCCGCAAAAGTGCCACCCTCATAGAAAAAAAAAAGAAGCCGAAATTAACGTCCAGAAAAAATATGCTTTTTTCTTTTAATTTTCAAAAAAATGTGCAATGTGTAAGGTGCCTGTATAATGTGTATATCTTAGGCATTTAGTGCACACATACCCACCACAAACATCCCCATATTCTTCGTTCAACTCGTGTCTTTCTTATACTATTATTGTTTTATTGTATATATATATATATATATATATATATATATATATATATGTATATATATATATATATGTTAACTCCTCCGTCTATGGCCTGGGTTGGTTCGAAGTCGACGGGGGTTCTGGTTAGGAGGCAGCAACGGATCTGGTACTTGAAGTAGTTTCTTCTATACTACTCTCCGAGTTCTTCTTTAGTGGCTCCTCTCGAGTTAGCCTGGTGAAGTAGTGAGTTGGCTTCTTGTACTCTCCACCTCACTTAACCAGATACACCCGGCTCATTGGGGATTGTTCTGTGCCAGGCGTCTAATCTTCTTTTGTATTCCATGGATTTTAGGTCCTCCCTTTTTTCGTACCGTAACAGTTGAAATTTCTCAGTGTTAAACTTCATATTGTTGTCCTCCGTCCACTTGTAGATTCCGTTCATGTCTGTTTGTGGAGATCCTATATCCTCTAGGTTTCTTATTTTTCTACTGATCTTTGTGTCATCGGCAAAGGATGTTACTGTGCTGTCTCTGGTAACGTCCTCATCTGTGTCAGTTAGCATGATTATGAAGAGTAGCGGCGCTAATATTGTTTCCTGTGGTACTGAGCTGAGGACCTCTGATTCTGATGAAGATATTCCTTGTACTGTAACGACTTGCAGCCTAAGGAAATTATATATCCATTTCCTGCTTTTCCTGTTATTCCCAAACATTTCAGTTTATGTATTATGATTCTATGGTCACACTTGTCGAACGCTTGGTAGTAGTAGTTGGACGGGGGGCCGTGTTCAGATGACGTAGCGACCCATGGTTAGGATTCCATAACCAATGTAACTTTACCTAATCTAACCCATGTCCAAAAATGGAGAAAGTTAAGGATCAAACTGAGAGTAGTATACGTGCAAATATATAATGCAAAATACTTGAAGGCATCGTGACAGAGCGTGCGAGTGAGCAATTCACTCATTCATCTTGAGTTGTGAACATTGAAAATAAACCTGCGGAGAGAATAAGCTGAATTTGATAATGACATCGTGAAGGTGACCAATCAGGACTTCATTGTCCAAAGCGTGGGTCCGTTATATCGGTGTTACGACAGCTGATTGGTACACAAATTTAACATAGCCTGCCCAGTTACAATGACAACCAATCAGCAAACTTACGAACCGCCTATTAGTCTTTTGGCGGCCGTGCTTAGGGATCATGCATATAAAAGTGAGTATTTTCAACTGGAACTTATTTTCACCAGTGAATAAACACATTCCCTCCGTCATGAGTCAGTCACAACAAATTTGCAGTTTATCGGCTTTATATGAAGATGGAGACACTGCTGCGGTGTCTACAATTAATCTTTTTAACGCAACCGATCGGGACGGATTGTTTCCAACGCAAACCGTTGATGATATTTGCAATGACGCTCCTTACGATCCGGCGCAAGGGATTGCAGTGGAAAGTAAGTGTATAAATTTATGTGCCTGTAATTTTATTTTTTGTAGCGTATATATTTATTCGCGAACTTGTTATTTATTTTAGTGTTCCTGAGGATATCAGTAGGAGAAAGCTCTCGAGCACCATTCTGTGTTTCGATTATTTCGTCATATATATATATATATGGAGGGGCTGTAGTAATTTATTTTCATCTCATTTCATTTTATTGTAAAATACTTCATTAAAATAGCAGGTATCCGCAAATTTTAATTACAGATTATGAAATTGTATTTAATAATGATGTTGTGGCAAACGACGATATCTTTGTGCGTGCTTTAGAATGAATTCGTTTAAAGATAACTCATCATCCGAAAGTAAAGCGGGCACAAAAATAGTAATGAACGAAATGAAGGCCGTTTACATCGAGTATAGGAATCCCTATAACTTGAGCGGTGAAATAATGTTAAATCGTATTTACTGTGTAGTACAAAGCAATAATGATGTGACTGTAGACTCGATCACGTGCGAGTTTAGTGTGTTGCGCAGTAGAACCTAAAGTATTTTGATATATATTTATTTTAATATATTTAATTATTTAATATAATTATGTACAGTGTGTCCCATAAGTCCGGCATCATAGGAGAAATTCATATTTTTCTATTTCTACAAATCATAATTCATATTTTTCTCTTTCTACAAGCCATAATGTCTGTGAGCAAGGAAGAACGAATCCAGATAATTCTACTCATAGGAAATCCGAGTCAAAGAGAGGCCGCTGCTGAATTTAACAGACTGCATCCAGACCGCGAGCCAATAACACAGAGTTGTGTTAGCAGACTTGTTGCAATGTTTAAGGAAACAGGATCCATAGAAGATAAACCACGCAGTGGACCTTCAAGGAGGTCCACTGACGATGATACAGCGACTGCTATCCTGGCTCATTTTAACAGAAGTCCCAATAAGTCTCTTCGGCGATTGTCCGCCGAGACAGGAGTGTCGAAAAGTAGCATCCATCGCATTCTTCAGGCTCACAAATGGCATCCATATAAACTTGAGATCCTACAGAAATTAAGCGAAGATGATCCCGACCGGCGGATGGAATTTTGTGAATGGGCTACGGAACAATATGCTCGGGATGCCAATTTCCCGTCCACTATTCTGTTCAGTGACGAGGCTGTTTTTTATGGAAATGGTAAGGTAAATCGACAGAACACCCGCTACTGGTCTCAAAACAACCCTCACTGGTATACCTCTTCAAAGGAACAAGGTGCATCTCGGGTGATGGTATGGTGTGGCATTTGGAAGGATCGCATCATAGGCCCCCTCTTTTTCGATGAACATGTCACTGGAGGCACCTACCTACGTATGGTCAAGGAAGAAGCATTTCCCAACATGGTTCCAGCAAGACGGCGCTCCTGCACATTACAGCACCCAAGTAAGGGAATACCTGTACCAACAATTCCCTGGTCATTGGATAGGACGTCGAGGGCTTGTGGAATGGCCAGCTAGAAGCCCGGATCTCACGCCACTAGATTTTTATCTCTGGGGCCACTTGAAAGCGCTGGTATACGCAGAGAAAATTAGGAGTGTTGAACATTTGCGGCAGCGCATTATTGGGGCATGTAACACCATTACTCCTGACATCATTCACCGTGTGCTTGCTGACTGGGTATCACATCTGAATTTGTGTATTGAAAACAATGGTGGACATATTGAGCACGTTCTGTAAATAAAAGCTTTTGTTTTGCCTTTTTTATTATTTTTCTTATGATGCCGGACTTATGGGACACCCTGTATATATATATCTCTCCTGTATTGATGGTTATACTCCATCATTTTATGTTTCTTATACTATTTTTTATTTTATTTTTTGATCATATACAGTATATTCCATCGTTTGTATAGGATTGTCAGCCAGACTCTGTACTGAACGGACCCATTTCCTGAGCTATCTGATATTGCATCTACTTTTGCATATTGCTAAGAAATTTACTTTTGGAAAGTTTTGAATTTTATATACTTGCGTTTATATTCACATTGTTATAGTTAAGTAATTGAATATTAGTGGTTTTTAGCAATTTAGAAGTTTTCATAGCGTGACGGCTTAATTTAACTTAAACTTGTGACGGTTATAAACTAATTTTTAACTGCGCGATGCCGTCGCAGAAAGCGTCGTGTGTTAGGTGTGGGGTAAATCGGTGGTATTCGGAATTTAAAGATTATAACGGCGGTCCTATGGGGATTATCGAGAAATCAGTTTGTTTCTTTTGCGAGTTAATGGAGGAAATAGTTGACATAAAACGCAGTGTACGTGAGGTAACGGAAAGACTTGCAACGCTTGATGAGGGCGGGGGTAGGGCTACGGTTGACGAAAGCCGAACCAATACTAACGTTGAAGACGTTAGTAATTTGAAGGGTGAGGTGCGTAACCTAGTTTCTAGTTTAGGTAGCTTGTCGGGAAGGTTGGATAGAGTTGAGGAAGGGATTAAGGTTGGTCCGAGATTAGTAGAGGGGGAGGGATTTAAAGAAATTAAGGGTGGAGCTAGGCCGCGTACGTTAGGTGATAGGAACCCCCCCCCCTATCGAGGTTTCGAACCCTTTCGCCCATTTGGAAAGGGACGTGAATGAGGGGGAAACTATTTTAATTGGGGACTCTTTAGTGCGCTATATGGACAAAGAGTTCGTTGAACGGCATCCAATCAAGAGGAGAAGGGTCTGTCTCCCAGGGGCCAGGGTTGACAGAGTTAGAGACGAGGTGGACAGGATTGACGTTGCCTTCCGTCACTCGATGTTGGTGACGATGGGAGGGGGCAACGACTCGTATAGGCCCGATACGAGAGTGCCTGACCTTTTGGAGAGATATAGGGGTTAATTAGGTCCCTAAAGGCGAGGTCAGATAGGTCTTTAGTTTTAGGTATTGCCCCTAGGCACGGTTTGGGCCTTAGGATTACGTCTAAAACAATATTTTTGAATAATAAATTAGAAGAGATTTGTGCTGAGGAAAATGTACCCTTCGTAAAGCTGTGGTTAGAATTCAGTGATCTTAGCCTTTTTATAAAAGATGGGGGTGCATTTTAATGAAATACGTAATGCTAAGCGTGGTAGGTTAATTGACGAAAACATGCGAAAGCTGTATAGGTCGAAGCCTTCTTTAAACGTTGTGGGTCTGGGGAACGCGGGCCCGACGTGAAAAATAGTTTAAAACGCCGGCCCGTGGTAAAAAATAACTTAAACGTCTTTTATTGTAACGCGCGTAGTATTAGAAATAAATTAAACGAATTTCAGCCGATAATTTATTCTGGCAAATACGATATAGTTGCTATCACTGAAACGTGGTTAAATACCGTGACTCGGGACTTGTTGGGGGAACTTGATTTACCGGGTTTTAAACTCTTTACTAATGATGGGTTACATAGGTTTGTGGCGGCGTTTTGCTGTACATTCGTAATTCCCTTAGGGCTATCGAGGTTAAGATGGATTTTCCAGCAGCAATTAATGCGATATGCGTTGAAGTTAGGGCGCGTAGTATTAGTTTTAATTTTGTTGTTGTTTATAGACCTCCCGTTCAACCCCTCGATACCGATACTAGATTTTACGCACTTCTTGATAACTTTATTAACAATCGGAATAGTATAATTGCCGGAGACTTTAACTGCCCTAATGTTAATTAAGATACTTTTACTGGTAATGAGGAGGGTTTGAGATTGATTGAGTTCATGGAGGATAATTTTTTACGATACATGGTTACCGAACCAACGCGCTGTGACAATATTTTAGACGTGGTGATGACGAACGGCGAAAATATAGTCGAAGGTTTAGAAGTAGGCGAGAGTTTAGGATGTGGTGATCATCAAATTCTTAGGTTTAAGTTATTGATAGAAAACACTAAGGATAGTAAAGTAATAGAAGTCTCTGATTTTCGTAGGGCTAATTTTGAAAGTTTTGAGGATAGGATGGAAGTAGTGGACTGGGATAACTTATTTATGGGTAATGACACAAATTTGCATTTGGAGGCGTTTAGAAAGTGTTATGAATATTGAAAGGGAGTTTATTCCTCGTAGGCCCAAGTGCGCTAGAAATCATGGTAGGCCCAAATGGTGGACTAGGGAAATAGGCGAGTTCATAAACGAGCGTAACAGAGCGTATAGACTTAATAAGCGCAATGGCACGGCAGCTAACTTCAATAGATATATCGAGCTTAGACGTCAGTTTAAAAGATCAGTTAGGAATGCTAAGCGTAGTTTAGAGATACTTATAGCTGCGGATAGTAAATATAATCCAAAAAAGTTTTTTGAATACGTCAATAATCGTAAGCCGATAAAATATAACATAGGCCCTCTAGTGGATGTTAACGGCGCTTTGGCTTCTGACGCTCAGGCGATGGCGGGTGTTTTCAATGACTTTTTTGTGACAGTTTTTACCGTAGAAGACGTAAATAATGTCCCCGACGTGGACGATATCGTTCCATTTAGTAGCGAGACTATTTTGGATGAAATAACTGTTTATGAGGGTGAGATTGCGCATTATATCGATAGGCTAAACGTTAGCAAGGCTCCAGGCCCTGACGCGTTTTGTCCTAGACATCTGAAAGATTTGAAAGACGTTATCGTAGGCCCCTTAACGAAGATTTTTAATTAGTCACTGGAAACGGGGATTATTCCTGAAGATTTCAAATTAGCTAACGTCACGCCCATTTTTAAAAAAGGCAACCGCACAGTAGCTAGCAATCATAGGCCCATTAGCTTAACGTCAATTGTCGGTAAACTTTTGGAATCCGTAGTTAGGGATCGTATCATCGATCACTTAGAAAGTAGAGATTTGATTAATAGTAGTCAACATGGGTTTCGACGCCATGGATCTTGTTTAACTAATTTGTTAGAATTTTATAACGAAATAGTGCGCGAATACGATAGGCATAGAGCGGCTGACGTTATTTATTTAGATTTTAAAAAAGCGTTCGATACAGTTCCGCATAGAAGAATGGTAGTGAATCGGGGTGGTTGGATGTAGGTAGCGGTGTCCCACAGGGTTCAGTGTTAGGCCCATTGCTATTCGTAATCTACATTAACGACAAAAATGTAGGCTTCACCAGTAACGTGTCAAAATTCGCAAACGATACTAAAATAAGCGGTAGGGTTGTTAACGAGGACGATAGAAATAGGCTCCAAGACGATGTAAATAGGATTATGGAGTGGACGGTTAAGTGGCAGATGCAATTTAACGTAGACAAATGTAAAGTTTTGCATATAGGTTCTCGTAACAATAATTACACGTACACGATGGATGGTAGAGTTAGCGAGCGTTGACGAGGAAGTAGATTTATTCGTACGCGTATCTAAGGATTTAAAGGTTAGGAACCAGTGCCTGGAGTCTTGCGCAAAAGCTAATAGGATGTTAGGCTTCATAGTGCGTAATTTCGAATTTAAATCGAAGGATATTATATTGCCCCTTTACAAGTCCCTAGTCAGGCCTCATTTAGAATATGCTGTTCAGTTTTGGTGCCCGTATTTGCGCGAGGATATTGATAGGTTAGAAAGGGTTCAACGTCGTGCCACGAAACTAATTCCGTCATTGCGCAACAAGCCTTATGAAGATAGGATTAAAGTGTTAGACTTGCATTCACTCGAAACTAGGAGATTAAGGGGGAGCTTATTGAAGTTTCCAAAATCGTTAATAACATTGATAACGTAAATTTTGACAAACTGTTCACTTTCGATATAGCAATACTCGTAATAACGGATTTAAGTTGCGTGGCAGACGTTTCATTACTAATATCGCTAAAAACTTCTTTACGTTTAAAATAATTGATAAATTAAATAATCTTCCCGCGTTAGTCGTTCACTCTACCAGCGTTAATATGTTTAAGAACCGTTTAGATAGGCATTTTAAAAATATTAACGTTTTTTAAAATAAAAAACAATTAGTAACAGGAGCTCTGGGGGTGGTGGTCGAGGATGAGTCTGTTGACGATTAACGCCAGCTTGTGACATGCCAGCGTGTGATGCTAGCAATAAAATTAACAAAAAAATAGACTAACATGAACGTAGATGTAGCTCGTAGAGTAAACTAACCCACTTTTTGTTTAACTTTACCTACTTTTTTTTTCTTATCCTCTCCTTACTTGCATGTCTGTAACTCTCTTTACTTGCATGTCTGTAGTTTGCATGGTATGATTGAGTTAAGACTGTGTTTGCATGGTATGACTGAGTTAAGACTGTGTTTGCATGGTTTGTAAGTGTTCTTATTTTACTTCTTTTCATCTTTCACCCCTTTCCTATTCTCTCCGACTATTTTTCTGACTTGTCGGCAGTGGCCGGCGGATGATGATGGTGAGTCTTTTTTCTCTTTTTCTGAATGAATGTTAACCGATGAGTGATAGGTGTTGCTAATTACTTAACCCTTATTTTCTTCTCTTAACCCCTTACTCTTTCCTTTCTCTCGGGCTAATCTTAGAGTGGATCTTATGGTCTTTGTTAGCCTTAGCTTCTGTAGATCTGTTGATCTGTATATTTATTTTCTATAGATTTCGTGAAATTGACTCCATTAATTCGTCTAATTAAACAATGATGTAATAGTGTTTTATTTATTTCGGTTTAATTGTATTTCTTTTATTGTTAATATCGGGATTCGTTTAAATAATTAGTTCCCTTGCTGAACAACTTTAAGGAGAAAGTCGCTGTTGCCTTTAATAAATAAGTAATTACATTAAATGGTGGAAGCTGCCAACTCTCCTTATATAAATAAAAAACATTATTTAGCAACTCATGTAAATAAAATTAAAATAAATGGTGGTATCTTGCAACTCACCCTAATAAGGTACACCTGAACATAATTAAATTAAAAACATTATTTGGCAACGCATCTAAATAAATAAATAAATATATAGTGCTCTTTGGTAACCCCTCCATATATAAATAAGTGATATCTGGCAACTCACGACCCTCTATATAACAGATGCGAATATCCTGGACGCTCATAATGCGACGAGCTTCGGTGGAATAAAGAACTCTCTTCCCTTTAGGGGGTGAGGACATCCTACCTTCTCCCCCAAAGACCCTCCTCCTCCTTCTTTCTCTCCCTCTCTTAGGTTAAGGTTACCCCTTTGGGGGGAGGTCATCCTCCCTTCTCTCCCCCGAAGATTACTACCTCCCCCTTTGCAGCATTGATTTGTTGCATAACCCTCTCTCCTTCATTGCATACCCCCTTGCAACATCCCCCCTTTACGACATTGCAACATTCCTGCACTCTCCCTTTTTGCGCCCATACTACTCAAGCATTTATAGTCTGCTGAAGGCTTTCTCAAACATTCATTGCAGCTTTGTAGTCATCATTAGCGTTCCAATCAGCAGGATCTCTGTCCAAAAAGTTCATTGGCAATGCTAATTTTGTGAAGAAGTTGCGAGTTATTGAACTGACGAAACTAGCTCGTGTTTTGTCTTGTAGGTTAGGATCATTCACATTCAAATTTATCCGTTTAGGAGGATTTTGAGAGCCATTCACATCCAGCGCCTTCACCATTTCTCGCTTGACTTCCAGTGACGTTTCTTCATCAAAAAAAGGAAGTCCGATGAGCTCTTCATTCAAATACCAGAGATGGCGAGAGAGCGCTTTAGATGCAGCTACAGGTATTTCTTTATCATCGTAGGATTGAAGTTTCTTGAGAAGAGATAGGTCATTAGCTGGTGCAGAGGAAGCAATGGGTGCTAAAAACCATTCATTTACGTAGCATCGAACAGCATATAATGCAAAACGTTGCATCCCTTCTAGTTCACGTCTAGTGACTTCCATTTGTTTGTGGAAAAGACAAATTTTTATTGCATATATCACTCGCGCCATCCATCGCACACGGTGCAACACTCCGGGTTGATGGAATTTAATGCCATCAAAAGGAACATCTCCAAGGTATATGATTGTCAAATCTAAGAGTTCTCGGTAATCTGCTCGAGGTTGTAATTTAGTCAAATGTTGCTTGCAATTTTCAATTATACTGGGCTTTTCCGGTACATCAATTTGAACAATTTCAAACTTGTTTGTGTCAAAAGTCTTCCATTTATTTTTAAGACGCTTAAATAACAAGATATCCGGACCACCAGTGGCAGCGCCGTGACATTTGTCAAAGACACATGCTATTACTATTTCGAGAATGTGATGTCGACAAGCTAGTCCGAGGAGCAGCCGTTCAAGTATGCTTTCAATAAGAGTACATGCTCTTTTTTTATCGCCAGTGTTGCTTGCAGTTGTGTCAAAGCACATTGCCTGCACACAATCTCGTAGCCCCCAGTCATCCAAAGCTTCAACCACAACACCTGCAATATTTTTTCCTGTGCCAGATTTAAGTTTAGGTACTGAGAGAAGCTTAGATTTTCCTCCGTCTGATACAATAATTGGAAGTCTATCCACACTATCATCACCAGTAAGATCTTGGATAAGCTTTCCGTCCCAATGAACTGTTAGAGGAATATCAGTTTCAAATGATTGCTTGATGTCATCCGTAATTTGCTGACGAACTGATATTCGTTTTCTCCGTATTGAACTTCTACTCAGAACAATATCATCAACTTCATATCCAAGAGAAGATGCAGTAGCTACTACTACTGATACTGCTTGGCGATCATTTAATTTGTTTCTGTCCAGTGTCATTGCTAATGCTGTTGATACAACTATTGCTGGTTTATGACTACCAAGTTTCTCCTTTATGGTGACTGGTGTACTTGATGTACTTGGCTCTTCCTCGGAGGAACTACTATTTGACGAAAATTGAGTCACTGTTGTCTTCATTTTCTTTCTCATAGTTTCTTTCTTAACTTGGCGTTGAAATGCTTCATTTCTAGATCTTCTCTTAGATTGTTTGAGAGCACATATTTTGTCCACACTTCCTATGTCGCCTCTCCTCCCCTTCTCTCGAGCTTGTAGAAAAGCTCTGTCTTCTTCTACTGTCATTTTTTTGCAGAGCATTGGCATGGGCGATATCGAATAAATCGTCCAAACGTTCTTGAAAAGAAGTTTCTTTATCTATTTGTGTCTGTGAACGTCTAGATTTAGATTTTTGAAGTCCTATATAATTAAAATACTCCTTTTCTATTTTTTTCGTAACATTGCGATAGTCAGCAGTTGGTATAGTTGCCATCTCCCAAAATTTCAATACTTCAGCGCAAACAGCTTTAGATGCATCTTTCAACGTCGTTTTGGCATGTAGATGATGAAAAATAAGCCGCAGAACGTCACCATAGGATGGTAGCTTTCTTCCACATATTGTCTCAATTGTTTGTCCAATAAGCCACATTTCTGTTGATTTTCTAGTCGATACTGAACTTGCCATATTTTACATCCTGTTTGTGCATGATGCCATTTGACACTCTCCTACACTGCTATGATGCTATCATCTCAACAACACAAGTAACATACCTACAGAAGATAACTACTCCACAATCCATATAATATTACTAATTTTTTTTATTTCTGATATTTTTGACAGTAGTTCGGCACCCCTAAATATACTTAAAATGAGCTGATATTTTTGTCAGAAGTTATTCTTATAAAGGTTCACAATAATTTGAGGTACCATGTTATGATTTCAAACATTTTGTTTTTTGGACCAGTCTAATTATATATATATATATATATATATATATATATATATATATATATATATAGAGAGAGAGAGAGAGAGAGAGAGAGAGAGAGAGAGAGAGAGAGAGAGAGAGTCATATCAATGTCAATCGTTTTTTTTTTCCATAAAGTGCAAGAAATTATCACCAGAGATGAACTTTCCGAGATTTTTTCATTGCGAAATCAGCAATAGCATTTTCAAATGATGTTTTTCGCACAATCTCATTCTCAATAGAGAGTAGTGGAAGGGAAGAAAAGCGTTGTTGTCCCATGGTTGATCGGAGACATTTTTTTATCAGCCAGCTTTAGCTTCGAAAAAGAACCTCCCCTTCACAATTCGTTCCCAATGCTTCATCCTTTTTTTCTTGTTTATTCCTCTTCTCATGTCCTGACTCATGCTTTCTTTTATATCCATCTGACATATTGGAAGACGGGAGGGTTGGATCACCTAAAATGAGAAAACAACAAAATTGTATATGAGTAAATGATTTGAAATTAATTATTTTTTATTATTATTATTATTAAAAAAATTATTCAAGATAATTTTCATCACCCAACTACCCATAGAAATCGATACACCCATAAAAATGCATCTACCAAAGGGCCTACGAAACAGAAGTGCCTAGGGCCTACGAGGACCTCAATCCGGCCCTGCCTTAAACAGTTTCCAGATAAAAATGAAAGATAAATTACTAATAAAATCGTACAAATCCATCTCTCTCCGTTCTTCACTTGTTTCTATTCCAACTTTCTTCACATGTTCCCTTCTCTTCATTTATAAATAGGATAAAAATATTATAAGTAATATTATAAATAAGATGAAACTTGTAAATCGTAATGTGCCTGGTTACTTGGTCCGTATATTAATATTCTGGTATAATCACTAGACAATGATTGTAAGATGGGGTGAGGTTAATTCAGAGCCATTCTCTGTGACCAATGGTGTCAGGAAGGGAGGGATATTATCCCCCTACTTATTCAATTTTTATATGGATAAATCTACCTGTTGTGCTGAACACCTGTAAAATAGGCTGCTATATTGGTACAATGATTGTTAATCATCCGATGTATGCAGATGATCTAATTCTTATTTTTCCATCTGTAAAAGGACTCAGCACACTTTTGAAGGTGTGTGAAACGTATGGGAAGGATAACGACATAAAATATAATCCTGCTAAAAGTCATGTTATGATTATGACGACGAAAGCCTACAAGTATATAAAATTGCCTGAATTTCAATTGAATGGTATGGTGCTGTCAGAAGTAACCCAGACTAAGTATCTTGGCCACATACTAACTGATAGTCTTTTGGATGACTGATATTCTAAGGCAATGTAGACAATTATATGTTCAGGGAAATACTTTGGTTAGAAAATTTCATGTGTAAATTAGATGTTAAGTTGATTTTGTTCAAAACTTTTTGTACTCCAATGTATACAGCTCATTTATGGTGGAACTACAGGATGTATAATTTGAGGAAATTATATGTTGTATATAATAATATTTTTAGGAATTTTTTTAAGGACTCCAAGATTTATAAATGGTGCTCCTTCTAGTGTCAGTATGCTGTTTGTAGTCAATAAGGTGCCTAACTGTGCCAGTGTCATTCGCAATTTCGTATTTAGATTTATCATTAGGCTTAGTGAGTCAGTTAATAAGATCATAGAAGCCATGGTTAGTTGACTGGTCTCCGATATATTTTATAAATCTCAAATCTTCCTGGAAGCATTGGCGTAGGCAATTGTATGTTCATTATGCACAGTGATTCACTGGCCTACTTAGTCAGTGCTCCAGACAACTATCTCTTAATATTCTATGGACCTCTTGTATAATGTTTGTACCTGTTGAGTCTGAAATAAAGTGTTTGTTTGTTGTTTGTTTTTATTAGAACTTTAAACGTTTTCTTAAACGAATCTTTATTGTTACATTAAGTCACGGAAGAGGTGAAGTTAGTTTTGTTAACCTCCGTCATGTGACGAATATAAATTACAGATTAGATTCTTTTATGCTAAAATTATAGATGTGGTTTTAGCGTAGGTTAGGACTGTATAGGATCGCTATTCATTTTTTAATTAATTTAGTTTTAATCAAAGATAAGTTTCAATTCAGTTAACAATTTCGCAAATAGTAATTTCACATTTCATAAAGTTCTCAAACTCTATCAGAGGAGATGTATATTTTCAATTTATTCTTTCCACGTTTGTAGTTTAGTAGCCTTTAGTGGTTTATCCGCACTTACCATTTTATAAAATAGTATAAATTAAACACCTCATGAGCGAGTAAAAGAAACGGGAAAAGTTCAGAGAAAATGGAAATATCATAAATTTTAAAGACCAACTCAAATGTCCAGTATGATTTATATATATATTTAGGCATGAAGGACGGGCCAAGGGCGAATGCCCGCAAAGCGCCCCCCGCCTATAGAAGAAAGAAAGAGCCAAAATCAAGGTCCAGGTTTTGGAGATCCCTAGACATTCTGCGCTGTAGAGATTGGAGGTCAGAGACAGTGGGAAAAATGGCCTGAGGAAGATTGTTCCAGAGTTGACCGGTTGAGTAGACGAAAGACTGAAAATACCGATTAACCTTGCGTTAGAGAGTTGGACAGAAAAGGAATGTTTATGTTACGTTAAGTCACGGAAGACATATATATATATATATATATATATATATATATATATATATATATATATATATATATATATATATATATATATATATATATATATATAAAATAACCACGAAGGAAAAAGAAAAACAAAATGGTGCTTAAGCGCTTTCATCTAATGACATCCTCAGTAACACTGAAATAAATAACAAGTTCGAGACTATAAAAAATTATATAGGTCACAAAGAAAAAAATTAAAAAAAGATTGTAGGAGGAGCATACAAATTTATAAAGAAAAGTTACCAGAGCTCTAACACTTTGCCTTCCTCTCTAAATCCGTTCTGAACGAATTCAAAACAGGATCAATTTTTTAATTGAATTGAATAACCTTTATTAATAATAAAATAAATACATTCGTTTCAATTTACAATGACATGAATAATTGTGAAGCTCGACTATTTATTTTATTTAATTTGGCCCTTAAGCTTTAGGCTTTACTGGGCTCTTATTAAAAATAAACAGCTAGTTGTTATTAATTAATAATAAATAAATAAATAAGTAAATAAGTATTATTAATAGTTAAAACGTATTAATCTTAAATTATCACTACTGACATGACAAATACAAGGTCACCATGAAGGAACTATACCAATACCATACAAAGAAACCAATATTATACATGAGAGATAAGAACTGAACAATCCCAAGAAATGTGTTTTTAATACTAGATTACGCACGAGAAATTAATAATTAGTAAACAATAGTAATGGACATTAAGCGAAAAAAGACCCTGGCTAATGTTGAAATTATATGTAAGTTGAATAATGGCAGACTCAAGAATATTTCTATTAAGAATGTTGCTAGAGTGAAAAAAAATTGAAGCATTATTCCAATCAATACAGTGGGATAACTCTGACAAATGGACGAAAAGGGCACTGGACGACTGTTCCGTTCTAACGGAATATTGATGCTGTTTTACACACGTGTGCAAATCCTTTCCCCTCTGTCCAATGTAAAAGGTATCACATTGTTTACAACCAATTTTATAGATAATGCCTGAATTATTGGATGGACTATACTTTACCATGATATTTTTCACAATATTGTCATATGAAAATACTACATTAATGTTCAAAAGTTTAAATACATTAGCAATGCCTAAAAAGCCTGGGAAAAATGGAAGTACTAAAACATTCTTTGACAAAGTGCGAGGGTTATTATTCACACGATAGAAAGTTTGTTTTCCCTTGTTAAGACAAGATTCTCAAAAAGCAGGTGGGTAACACAAATCACTTCCAATACTGTTGATTTTTTCCAATTCGGCATCCATGTATTCCGGACTGGCGATTCTAAGAGTGCGGAGGAACATTAAAGAAAATACGACTTTCTTGATGGGGGTGTCATGTCCGGAGTAAAAGTGTACGTAGGATAAATTGTTTTTTTTTTTCGATAAATACTAAACTTAAAACCTAGGCTTTCCCTATGTACACACGCATCCAAAAATGGGATTGAGTTGTTTTGTTCCACTTCCAAAGTAAACTTAATGGGGGGGGGAGAGACTTGATTATTTAACTGAAGGAGGAAGTCATCCAGGTCACGCTTTATGGGCCAGATACACAAAATATCGTCGACGTACCGCAACAATGGGATGCCAGCCCCCAGGATTCTCGGAATGTAAGTTATTTCGAAAAACTCCATATAAATATTGGAGAGGAGGGACGACAAGGGATTACCCATGGTCATCCCTAAAACCTGTTGATAATATTCGCTGTTGATAATATTCGCTATAAATTCACTTTCAACAGCGAATATTATCAACAGGTTTGTACATTCCTTTTACATTGGACAGAGGGGAAAGGATTTGCACACGCTTGTAAAACAGCATCGATATTCCGTTAGAACGGAACAGTCGTCCAGTGCCCTTTTCGGCCATTTGTCAGAGTTATCCCACTGTATTGATTGGAATAATGCTTCAATTTTTTTTCACTAAAGCAACATTGTTAATAGAAATATTGTTGAGTCTGCCATTATTCAACTTACAAATAATTTGAACATTAGCCAGGGTCTTTTTTCGCTTGATCCTGTTTTTTTAATTCATTCAGAGCGGATTTAGACAGGAAAGGCAAAATGTTAAAGCTCTGGTAACTTTTCTTTATAAATTTGTGTGACCTATATATAGTCTCGAATTTATTTTTTCTTTGTGACCTATATATAGTCTCGGTTCCTGAGGATGTCATTAGACGAAAGCGCTTGAGCACCATTTTGCGTTTCCTTTTTCCTTCGTGGTTTTTTCATCATACATATTATTCACGTGTTACTTTCGTGAAATAATTTTCATATATATATATATATATAATATATATATAACTTAACTGATGTAGGCTTACTTAGTTAGTCACTTATAATTACCATACCTAAATTAGAAGTTTCAGGAAATAGGCTTGGCCCATGTCAAGTACTGCATCCATTTTTTAGTTTTTTAATTTTAAACGTAATAGATTGCAGTACTGTCCTTTCGAAAAATGAAAGCTTCATGAACGATAAATTTTGTGAAGTTGATCACTTAATTTAAATGAAAACTGCCATTCTGCAATTAATTGATCACGAATAGCAACGAGTTTTATCGCTTGGAAAGTACAGAAATTTAATGTTGTCTTTGTGGTTCAGACTGAATAAAATTACATTCATAATTCCATAATTATTAAGAACAGTATGTAATCATTCCTGGTCTCAAACCCAAGTTTAATTTGAGTTTTGGCATTTTTAATCGTTGAAAATTTCTCTGAAATATATCATTTCCACATTTCCATACTACGGTAGTATTTTGCAGCAATGTCTCACTGAAAAAATATTTCACTTTCACTTTTTTTAACTAAATTTTTTCTTACTAAATTTAATTTTTATCCCATCAAAAAACGTGTAACTATAAAATAATATACAAAACTGCGAAGTTGTTCACTTCCGATTAAACGGGCCAATGTTTACGCTTTCCTCCGCATTTGATGAATATCGTTATGTCTCTCTGTTTGGGTCTTGTTTTCGACTAAATCGACTTAAAGTATTTAGATTAAATGCTTTATAATATCTGTAATATTTCATAAATCTAACTTTTAATATTTGGGTTCAAAATCGTTTAAGAATAAATATTTATTTTCGAAGACAGTTACATTTTACATCATGCAGAAGATGTAAAAAAGCATTTTAGATTTTACTCGCAAAAGATGTACGTGATACTATTCCATATAAAATATCTCCTATAAAATATGTAACATTTTTAAGTTATTATTAATAGAGTTTCTAACATTAAAATAAGACAAGCCATTTCATCATCTTTTATACAACAATTATTATTATTATTATTATTAATATTATTACTATTACTATTATTATTATCGAAATGCATTTCACTAAAATTCTTTATGAGATAGATTTTTCATACAAATAAGAAACATATTAAATATTATCTGAAATTTATCCTAATTTTAGTTTCGGAATTTTGGTCTGAGACTCAAAGAAGTTCTCTTTAAAGAGTAAAAATTACCACGAAAATCCTGCCAATTTATGCCATCACCTTCAGAAGTGTGGTTACCTTCGTACTGATACCCATTCAGGTTAGAGTCGTGGCAGGATCCATACCACCATGCTCCGCGGTATACCTGCGAACAACTTTTAGCCTTATATATGTCGTTGTCTTGATCTTTAGTCGAAAACATCTGACCGTTGTGATACTTAAATGAGTTCCCGGCATTGCCCGAATATTGTCCCAAATCAAGACGGTATTTGGACGTGATGTCCCCGACGTAAAAGTGTTCGTACTTAGCCCAACGCTTTTTCCCTTCAAAGTCCACAAGGTCCACCCTCAGTTCCATTAGGGTGTTACTAACGAGGGCGTGAATATTTTTGAGGCCGAGCCAAAATTCTCCCTTCAGGTTTCCGAAACCAAGTTCATACTCTATCCACCCTCGGAAGAAGTTTTCTCTCTCTGGTAGAGCCTCTCGATGTTGGATCACCGTCCATCCACCTCCGTTAGTAGTTTGGTCGCAGAAAACAGAAACGGGTCGGTTTTCACAAGTACTGAAAGGGTATACTGTTCGAATCCCGGACTTTTTGTCACCAAGGTTAAAAAGATCTTCACAATCACGAGGACGTTTACGAATTTCCTTCAACTTCTCGGTCGACCTTTCCATTGAATACAATTGTCTTTTCATTCCAAGCAAGAAAGAATTTCTCGCCAAATTCTCACAAAGTGCCAGAGTTTGAGACGCGCAAGCAGGAGAGAATCCAATATCTTCAAAAAGACCGTAAAGTCCCATGATCGTAGATTCAATACTCTCTCCATAAGCAAATCTGTTCACTAAAGCAAAGATCATTAACGTTATCAGAGGCTTTGATTCAACCATCTTTTCTCTTCTTGTTGAATCTGCTGTTCAAATGACTTCCTGTAGTTACTTTTGAAAAACCCCGTCTTTTATATATTTTTATCCGCATTATCATTCGTCTGTAAATCTGGAAACATCCGGAATTTTGTGGGCGTACCTAACTTTAGATTATTTCTCTTTCTTGTTCAGGACATTTTTTAAATTGAAAAGAGGGCGTCTCAAAAAGCGATTATACAAATCAGATGCATTCTCAGTTTTGGCTTTAATTTTTCTTCTCTTCCGGTTAATACGTTCATTTAAGGCAATTTTGAGGTACTTACAGTGGATTACTATTATATAATATTTTAGATTAGGTTCTTTCCTTTTAAACTTTTAATTAAGTTCAGAATGGGATAACGTCTAATTTCATTTAATTGCATCAGATGAAACTTAATTCGATTTACCAGAATTAATTTATTGAAGTTTTCGCCTTTTATGAAGTTCTCACATTCACATCAAAGGAGAGATATTGTTAATTTTTCATTGTAAATGTTGTGATGAAACAAATGTAGAGTATTTATATTAAGTTTAATAGCTTGTGTGCTGTTTTTTAACATTTTATATCTTTACTTTGTTGTATTCATTATATCGTCTTTGGACTTTATATAAAATTGGAAGTTATCTCTATTGAAAATGTTTTATGGTATTAAATTTATAATAATACTTGCAGTAGTGATTCCTCTCAACATGAACACACACACACACACACACACACACACATATATATATATATATATATATATATATATATATATATTATACACACACACAGTATATATGTATATGTTACAGGGGATCTGTGTAACTAGGGATTTCATGTAATCGCTGACGGTCGGAGCTATTACATGAAATATCTGAACATTTTAGGAATTACGTGAACTCCCTAGCTACACAGATTCCCTGTAACATATATATATTCCTAATTAAAAATGGGAAAAGGCGGTAACAGTTACGATAGGTCGTCGAGTTTCCTCAGTAATCCGCTTTGTTTTTTTGCCTTTTCATCTCAAATTGCCTCTCTGAATAACAAAACCTAATTACAACTTACAATATTTTGCTCATCACATGATATCCTCTTCTTCTTCTTCTTTTTCTTCTTCCTTTATGCAAACTACTTAAATAAATGTAATCTTAGGGTTCTATCTACTGCCTCTGTTAAACTAAAGGAAGTATGATAGTTGGTGCTAAATTTTATTTTATTTTATCAGAATATCTAATCAAGAAGTGAAACTACATATTAATAATAGTTTATTGTTAATTAAGTAATATAATCATATCTTTCTTTTACTCGTGTTTTCATCTCTAATTTTTTTCTTTGGACTTACTAACTTTTTTCACTAAAATATTATAATTACCACAACATTGCTCTTTTCTTATTATTTATCAAAATGTACGTTACATTCATTGGCCTTTCATGAACATTTCTTGTTTCATTACAGAACTGTTTTGAATAAATCAAAGATATTCCACACTATTCTGTAATACCTTATTTTTGTCATATATATATATATAAAGAGAGAGAGAGAGAGAGAGAGAGAGAGAGAGAGAGAGAGAGAGAGAGAGAGAGAGCCTCGTTCCTGTTATTAAACTAGTTCATTTTTTTAACCATTCTAGCAGTTGTAGAAAACTGGATAGAAAAGCATAAGGCTCTCTCCCCACCCTCCTCGCTAGAGGCGGGTTTTTTATGCAGGAAGGAGGGGCCAAGGGCAAATGCCCAGAAAGCGCCCCTCCCATAGAAGAGGAAGAGAGCCAAAATCAAGGTCCTGGGTTGTCGAGATGCCTAGACCTTCTGCTTTTGAAAGATGGGAGGTCATAAACAGGAGGAAAGATGGATTGAGGAAGATTGTTCCAGAGTTCACCGGTTGAGTAGATGAAAGACTGAAAATACCGATTATCCCTTGCATTAGATAGTTGGACAGAAAAGGAATGAGAAAGTGTAGAAAGTGCTCTCCTTAAAGGAGGAGGCATGCAGTTAGAGAGTTCAGAAGAGCAATGTCCGTTATGATAGAGGTTCAATAAATTTCGGATATTTTATCTTAAAAAATTAGAAAGTTTTAATATTGTGATTTAAATGAAATATTTCGTTAATAATTTCATCTTATTATTATAAAGTGAATTAATTGATGTCAGTTTGGGAATGATTTATTCAAGTGAACCAAACAAAGCTAAGTTAACGTATCTGTTCACTCAAATAAATATTATTACTCATTAAATGGCATTGCAAAGGACAATAATAGTGAATCTTCCAGTAAAGTAAAAAACGTGCTCGCAAATACCAGTTCTGTGTGACATAAATATACACACACGAATTATGTTGTAGTAGTATGCCCTCAAAATGGTAGAGTGCAGAGCAATTGCAATGTTGATCAAATGTTGCAAGGCGCCAACCCCAAAAAATTCCCGCAGCAAGCTGGGGGAGTCCACTTAAACTCTTTAGGGGAGAAGTTGGGACGGCCTCACCCCACAAAGGGGTATACCTAACCTAAGAGAAAGAGGAGCCAGAGCATCCTTCACCTGGAAGATCCAGATGCATAATAAGAGTTCTTGACAGCATCGGTTGCCTTATAAGTGTCTTTCAGCCAGTTGGCTTAATCTGGCTTAGAAGGCAGTGTCGTCTGGCATATCAGCCAGTTGGCATAGTGTGTGTATATATATATATATATATATATATATATATAATATATATATATATATATATATATATATATATATATATATTTGTTTGAACAACCATTCGTCCTAAAAGCACACACACACACACACATATATATATATATGAAAATTATTTCACGAAAGTAACACGTGAAAAATATTTATGATGAATAAAACCACGAAGGAAAGGAAACACAGAATGGTGCTCAAGCGCTTTCGTCTAATGACATCCTCAGGAACACTGAAGTACATAAAGGGTTACAGCCTATATATAGGTTACAGAAAAAAAAAAAACTATATATATATTATATATATATATATATATATAATAACGGAGAGAGAAAAAATAAAAAAATAAAAAATTATTAAACATTAAAGGATTGTGGGAGGAGCATACAAATTTGTAAGGAAAAACTACCGATTTTTAGCACAAGATTAGCACAAGATCAAATTAATTGTTTCCAACCAATGTTATAGAAAAAAAAATACAAATTTATACTGGAAATATGCCCGGGTTTTAGCACTTTGCCCTTCTTTAGGTTCGATGTATATAAAAATAAATTTAAAAAATACAAGTTATTTGAGTAGCATACAAGTTTACCAAAGATTTAGCGTTCTACCCTTCTTATCTAAATCTGTTTTGAAGGAATTCAAAACAACAGGATCGAGTTGAAAAAGACCTTTGCTTATGTTGAAGTTATTTGTGAGTTGGATAATGGCAGACTCAAGAATATTTCTATTAACAATGTTGCTAGAGTGAAATAAAACTGAAGCATTATTCCAATCAATACAATGGGATAACTCTGACAAATGGATAAAAAGGGCACTGGACGACTGTCCTGTTCTAACGGAATATTGATGCTGTTTTATACGTGTGTGCAAATCCTTTCCCGTCTGACCTATGTAAAAGGAATCACATTGTTTACAACCAATTTTATAGATAATGCCTGAATTATTGGTAGGGCTATTTTTTATTTTTTACTATGATATATATATATTTTTTTTCTGTAACCTATATATAGGCTGTAACCCTTTATGTACTTCAGTGTTCATGAGGATGTCATTAGTCGAAAGCGCTGGAGCACCATTCTGTGTTTCCTTTCCTTCGTGGTTTTATTCATCATATATATATATATATTATATATATATATATATATATATATATAGTGATTTCCTTTTGCTTGGTTTGAAAATTCATTTGCATCCAATACATATACCGATTGACAAGTTGCAAGATTTCCAAAATCGTCCACGAAGTTGTGCTAATCTTTTCAATCTCGGTGACAAACAAAGCGGGGTCCAAAAAGTGTACCCTTTTAGTTGTTGCGTAAACTAACCTGTTTGTTTTCTGTGACCAAAGAACTGACGGAGGTGGATGGACTGTGATCTAACATCGAGAGGGTATTCAACAGAGAAAATTTCTTCAGGAAATGGATTGAGTACCAGGTCGGTTTCAGGAACTTGAAGGGAGAATTTTGGCTCGGCCTCGATAATATTCGCGCCCTCGTTAGTAACAATCTGATGGAACTGAGGGTGGACCTTCAAGATTTTTAAAGGAGAAAGCGCTGGGCGAAATACGAACACTTCAATATCGGAAACACCACTACCAAATACCTTTTGGATTTAGGATAATATTCAGGCAATGCCGGCGATTCCTTTCACAACGCTCAAAAATTTTCAACCAAAGATCAAGACAACGACATACATCCGAATGAAAGTTGTTCGAATAATGCCCGTGGTGCATGGTGGTATGCAAAATGTCACTCATCGAACTTAAATGGATATCAGCATGAAGGAAATCTTATTTTATACGCTGATGGCATCAACTGGAGTAGTTTTCGCGGGCATCGTCACTCCTTAAAGAAAACTTCCCTGAGCCTCAGACCAAAGTTCCTTAACTGACTTAAAAGAGACTTAGAGACACAGTATATTTAGCTCTGAATTGCCTTTGTTAAATATGCACTAAGCACTTTAAAATCGTATTATTATATATTTAATTGTATTATTATTATTATTATTATTATTATTTTGTTTATTGTTTATTTTGCTGTTGTTTTAGTGTATTATATACGACAATATTAAGTCTTAATATTATTTTTTTAAACCTGTAACGCGAAGTGGAACTTTACTGATTTTGTTCTGGTTGACGGGAGACGATTTTATTCAGTTTGAGTAAGAACCTCCGCCCACTAAAGGGGTAAAAATCGAAAGGAGTTTTTTGGTTGGCTTCATTGACAGAAATTCACTGCGCATTTCGACTTAATATTTTTAAGTTTTTTGACATTATATGATTCATGGAATAACGTCTTCCACGCCATAATGTAATATCTGTAATAAAATAATTTTGAATGTTATGGACACAAATAAAATTGTTTAAAAATGGATATTATTCGTTTTATATTTACATTTACTGGATATCCAGTAAATGTTCATAAAATTCACTTTGGGAATAAAGTTGTCATATCGATTCTTTAAATGAACACACTTATTATTTCGTTCTTTAGCAAATGAAGAAGAAAAGTGTGGTGCAGGTAATACACGTGGAAGAATCAGTGAAATTTGTTGTAGAAAAAGTATAGAAAAATATTGATAATGGGTTGCATGTACCTGACTCAAGAACAGAAAACTGTCGATCGTAATATAAAGATACATTGCTGTGGGTATTAACATAATTATTCACACTATCAACAAAAATATTTATGAGTCAACTTGCAAGATGTTTTATTGCTTTCAAGAAGGTGTAAAGAATTTCTAAGTTTCATCTTGAAATGCGAAACTAATTCTATGTCACTTCGATAGATACGAAATATAACCAAAGCTTCGATTATTTTCATTCTATTATTGCAAAATATATTTCTTATTATCTAAGTTTCATTTAATAAATCCTATGGAAAATTTGATTGACATGTGACATAGGGATGAATAGTAATTTCAAGTTTATTGTTGGATTCAGATGAGGAGATTTTTCTTTTTTTTTATAATCACTGTTTCTCGTTAAGTGGAACAATCACAACATTTTAAAACAATGTTATTTGTCGAGACATATATGGAGTGACAAAGCTAGAATCTAAAAAATGAGTGAAAGATCGACTGTTTTTACCATTTATTGATAACACTGCCCAACACCAATTTTGCTGATTTAATTCTAACACCTGTTTTTAGGTAACTTTGGTGTGCTGATTTAAAAAATCACCTTAGTTTTTGCCTATCACGTCAGATTTTCGAGCAATCAAATACGGATATTTTGGAGATATCGCATTTTGGCAGGGTTATGCCCAATTTTTTTTCTTTTCAAAAAATAAGTTTTTACACACTCAGAATCCGCATGGAAAAGTAAACAATTGTGCAGGGAGTGAACTTTAATATACAATGGTAATATTGACACATAAAGTGATTAAAAGTGTTTAAATAAGCAAAAAATAAATCCATATTAAAGCAAGCACGGGACCAGTTTTCTTAACATTGTCTTTTTCTTGTTTTCTTACTTTTCAGTGCTGATAAATTTTCTCTTATAGGACTTCCTAGAATGAGAGATGTCAAGACAATCTCTTTGCAGGCTCCAGCAGTAGTCAGCCATCATATGGGTATCCTATCTTCCTTGGTATCGTTCTTCCATCACTTTGATATCTTGGTGGAACCTTTCACCTTGCTCTTCACTATTCACTAACATCACCAAGATTTTCTGGAAATTTATCCAGATGACTGTTGATATAGTGAACTTTAATGCTCATGTTGCAACCCAACTGCTGAAAGTTTACAAGTAAATCCTTTACAAGATCTTTATAATTTTCAGACTTTTTGTTTCCTAGGAAGTTCTTAACTACTGCCACAAAAGCATTCCAAGCTCTTGCCTCCGTTTCGGTCATTGAGTTACTGAACTGCGGATCTTTCATCAGTTTTCTTATCTGGGGACCATCGAATATACCAGCTTTAAGCTTCTCATCACTAAGACCTGGAAAGGCTGCACATATGTAATTAAAGCAATCACCTTCTTTATTCAAAGCTTTTACAAACTGCTTCATAAACCCAAGTTTGATGTGGAGTGGTGGAAAAATGATCTTTTCTCGATCCACCAATGGCTCGTTTACAATATTTTTATCTCCTACATTTAAATTTTGCCTTAGTGGCCACTTTTCCTTTACCCAATGTTCAGCTTTGGCGCGACTATCCCATAAGCACAAGAAACATGGATACTTTGTGTAGCCACTTTGTTGGCCAAGAAGAAAGTTGACCATTTTCAGGTCAACACAAATCACCCATTTATGAACATCATATTTTAGCATCTCCAGCACTATTTTTATGTTTTCATATTCTTCTTTTAGATGCACTGAATGACCAATAGGAATCGCGCCATATTCATTCCCATTGTGAAGCAAGACACACTTTAAACTTCTTTTTGAACTGTCTATAAACAATCTCCACTCATTGGGGCTATAGTGGGTTACACCCATTGCATTCAAAAGTCCTTCTACATTATGGCAGTAAACCAAATCCTTCTCTGCACCAAAATATTGCAACAATTCTCTTTCCCTATTGCGATAAGATGTTATTTTTGTCCCAGGATGAAGTAGATTTTTCTCGTGCAATCTTGAAGCTAATAATTCTGATGACTCTTTTGAAAGGCTGAGATCACGAATTAAATCATTCAACTCAAGTTGATTAAGTCGCTGAGGTGTCGTTGATGAAGAAGGCTGTTCAAAATCATCATCAGTGATATCACGTTCGATCTCATCAGGTAATTCCATATCTTCATCATCTTCTGTGAGTGTTGGAAGGTCCGTGAAAATTGGAACAGGAATTTCATCTGAGTGAGAAACTGGTCTGATTGCTGAATCTAGGTTAGGATACTTTAGATGGTGTTTATTCTTTGCGTTGAAGCCAGAAGTCTTCACAAGGCAAAAGTAGCAATCATCTGAATGATTTTTGGGCTCTCACCATACCATAGGAATGCCAAACTTCAAACCTTTTCTGTTTCCATTTGTCCATTGTCGTAAATGTTCCACACAAGTTTTGCAAACAGTGTGAGGAGCCCACGACTTATCCTGATCTCCAAGTTTAACTTTAAAATAGGCCATGTATGCCCTTTTTACGAAATCAGTAATGTTCATCCTCTGCTTTAGTAACGTAAAGCATCCACAAATGTAGCAGAAAACATCTGGGCTGTTTGAACACTTTCTTCGAACAGCAGACATGATGAATGATGAGCTGCAACGCACCCTTCACTCACCACTGATCGCAAATAACTGCCGCAGTATTGGATCACTGAATGCTGCCCACATGTAACTCTGTGCCGCTCCCAATCATGTGGCGAGCAGGCGATGACGTCACACACTTTGCAGCTGTATCCAACCAGGACAGACTGACGTCACTAGCGGAACCGGCTGCTCTCACTCCGCCAATGGGAAATCTCTCTCAGATCATGACGTCACGCTCACACCTGGGGAAATCACAGATACCCAAGATTTTAATATGTTGTACATGACCTTTAGATTTAATGCACAGATTTGCGTATTCCACAGATAAAATTTTAACAGTAAAACAGCTGTTAACAGGTCTCAAAAATCATCAATTTTGATAAGCGCCTTTGGCACTTTGGCGCCGCTGATTGGGAGGCCCTCAGACAGCACTTCTCTGATTTCCCATGGAATGATTACTACTTCCCTGGACGGGGCCCTTCCGAATGTGCTGAGCGCATCACAGAGGTGATTCTCTCGGGCATGGAGGCGTACATTCCACATTCTATTTCTACTGCTAATGCAAAAAACCTTGGTTTAACTTTACTCGTTCCACTGCTATTCGCAACAGAGAGGAATCTTTCAGAAGGTTCCGTCGGTCGCTATCCAACTCCTGACTTTCACTCAGCTTATATTTCTACCGAGAAACGTGCAAAATCTGCTCTTCAACTCGCCAAAAAATTTCTTCAGACGACAAAAATGTGAAAACCTATCCAATTTTAATTCTTCTCGCTCTTTCTGGCATCTAGCTAAGAACCTCTACAACAACTTTACTTCCTCTTCTTTTTCTCTTTTCCATTCCGACGGCTCAGTTGTCGTCTCCTCTCCTGATAAAGCTGAACTCTTCGCTCAAACTTTCGCTTACAACTCAACTCTGGACGATTGCGGTGCTGTTCCTCCATCTCCTCCCACCTCTGACTTTATTATATCAGAAATTAGAATCTCTTTTAAAGGAGTACGGTCCTGATGGTGTTCCTCCTCTTATTCTTAAAAACTATGCTTCTGTGCTGACACCCTGCGTCTGCAAACTCTTTCGTCTTTGTCTTTTCTCTGGTACTTTTCCTTCTTGCTGGAAGTTCGCTTTCATTCAGCCTGTCCCAAAGAAGGGTGACCGCTCTCAGCCCCTAACTTTCGTCCAGTTGCTTTCATTTCTTGCCTTTGGAAAGTTTTTGAATCTATCCTTAATAGGAGGATTCTTAAACACCTCTCTTCTCACAATCTTCTTTCAGATCGTCAGTATGGATTCCGCAAGGGACGCTCTACTGGCGATATTTTTGCATCTCTCTCTGACTTTTGGTCATCCAAAACCTTAGAGTGGATCTTAGGGTCTTTGTTAGCCTTAGCTTCTGTAGATCTGTAGATCCTCCTTTCGGGATTTCGGTGAAACTTTTGCTATTGCGCTTGACATATCGAAAGCTTTTGATAGAGTGTGACACAAATCTTTAATTTTGAAACCACCCTCGTTCGGTTTCTATCCTTCTATCTGTGCCTCCAGCTCCAATTTTTTTTCTGGCCAATCTATAGCTGTGGTTGTAGATGGCCACTGTTCTTCTGCTAAAGCTATCAACGGTGGTGTTCCTCAGGGTTCTGTCTTGTCACCCACTCTTTTCCATTTATTTATTCATGATATTTTAATTCGAACTTCCTGTCCTATTCACTCCTATGCCGATAATTCCACTCTTCACTTCTCCACCCGCTTCCCAAAGCGTCCCTCACAACAGTCACTCCATGATTCGCGTAGTACGGCTATGGAGCATCTGACCTCTGATCTTTCTACTATCTCTGTTTGCAGCAGAGAAAACCTTATAGTTTTCAATGCCTCAAAAACTCAGTTCCTCCATCTGTCTTCCCATCACACTCTTCCACACGACTATCCCCTTACCTTCAACAACACAAAACTCAATCCTTCCTCTTCTCTTAACATTCTTGGCGTTTCCTTTTCTCGTGGTCTTTCTGGAAAGATTGCATATACTCTCTTTCCAAAACAGCTTCCAAGAGGTTAGGCACTTTTGGCCGGTTTCTTCACCCCCCCCCCCACTCAGTTGCTGTCTCTGTACAGGGGTCTTGTTCGCCCGTATTTGGAATGTTTCTCATGTGTGGGGTGGCTCAACCCGGGTCGGATCAAAGACTTTTCGTCTCATCCATTCCCCGCCTCTTACTGACTGTCTTCAATCTCTCTCTGCCGCAATGTTGCCCTACTCTCTCTTTACTATCGCTATTATAACGAGCAGGCGAATGCCCGCTTTTGCGGGCATTCGCCCTTGGCCCCTTCCTTTCTGCATAAAAAAAATTTAAAGACGAATTACATAGAGGAAAGAAGAGTCCGATAAAGTAGAAACACGACTCAAGAGTAAAGCGTCATCTTTGGTTTGAGTTAAGAGAAAATATGGGTGGTGAAAGTAAATGAAATTCACGTATACTTGCGAAATCCCTGATCATTTGTATTAATATTTCGTTAAATTTAAATCTTAAGAATTTATCGAAAGGAGTTTCTGAACAAGCAGAAGTAAGAACGAGTTTTTAAACCTACTTGCATGAAGTCGTACGAAAAAGCGTGAACAGTGTTCCGTAAAATTCCAAACCAAGTACAGGTAAAACTCATGCTTACTCATTGCTTAGACATGAGGACAAGCAAATTAAAACAAGGTTTTTGTGTGTTATTCATTCTTGTCCTATTCTTTTTAAGGTTTATTATTATGCACACGAAAAAGATTTTCCTCTTAGCATGACGCATTGTTCAGAGTGGTCTTAAACTTTCATGACTTTAAACTGTGGTCCGACATGGCTCGTAAAATGTGTTCCCTTACTTTTGAAGCCAACTCCCCTACATATATATTTGGCTAATTAGAAAACCGCGACCTTTTCACATTTTCATTTGTAGATGCTAGTTGGCGTCATTTGACCTGATACAAATAACCTAACTTAACTAAATTACTCTAAAGTCTAACCTAACCTTCATTATAACAATATTTTTCATGATACTGGAATGATTTTAAGTAGGTAAATTAAATTGTAAGAAACTGTGGAACGTCATTAATGTCGTTACTCGCATGCTTGTGTCGCGATGAAATCTTTGTGTATCTTAAAAAAAATTCTCCCTCATATATACTGTATATATGATGGCAGTTCCGATCACAGGTTAAAAATGGGTTCCGTTCTTAAAGATCGTAATAAAGTAACTATTATGGGAATGCCTTAAAATGGCAAGTAAAAGTATAGTCAGAACCAGCACACTTGACAAGCAGCTCAGATGCGAGATCAGGGCTTGCTAAAGTTAGCCTGGAGCTGGAATTGAGAGTGCGTAACAGCTCCAAAACAAAGCTGCAGCCGGAACTGTAGCCACTGAACTCTGAGCCTTGACAACATTAACCAAATATCCTATATGTTTTTAGCTAAAGATGGAGTTGATTAGAAGTACAGTATGTTATTTTTTGCAAGGAAAAGGAAACAGAAACTGCTCGATCGATGATGAGGAGTGAGAAAGGTTTTATATTAATAAAGTGTTTCCCGTTTCATAATGGTGGTTACAAATGATCTTCCCAATTTTAATCATTTATTTTGAAAAAACTAACAAAGCTACAGCGAAAAGCAAGATATACAAAGAAAAACTCAAAAAAGTTTTATTTACAAGCTACTGAAGTTCAATATGAGCTTCTTTTGTGGCTCTGCACACATCAAAGTGGTATTCTGTTTCCCTCCATGCATTTTATAGCATATCATACTGAACTTTTCTAACAGCCTCACGTATCCTTTCCTTCAAGTGCTCCAAAGTTGTTGCCATTGGTGGAACAAAACCTTCATATTTGACAGAGCCCAAGAGGAAGAATTCAAAGGAGGTTAGATCAGCTTTATCCTCTGCAGCTGGGACATCAGCCACAGCTGTAGCATATCGCGGTAAATGATACCGTTAATTGTTTGTTCAGCAAAGAAGAATGGACCGTAAACTTTCTCAGCAGTAAGAGCACAAAACACTAACTTTAGGGCTATCCCTGACGTGTTCAATATTACAAATATCTTGCTTTTCGCTGTAGCTTTGTTAGTTTTTCATAGTAAATGTTTAAAGTCGGGAAGATCATTTGTAATCACCCGGTATACTCATATATATATATATATATATATATATATATATATATATATATATATATATATTAGTGGTGGACCGGATATCTGCATCCGCATCCGCATCATTTTTAACATCCGCATCCGCATTTCTGACTGCGGATATTATGCGGATATTACCTCTAATAAATTATGCAATTTACAATTAAATTAGCTTATAAAGTAGCTTATAAAGCCCAGTCATGCACATTTCATGTAAAGTATTAATTATTAATGAACAAACAAATATATAAACCTCAAAATATAAATACCTGGTAACACAAAAAATTGAATGAAACTTGTTCCATTGAATTTTCTGTGGCTGAAACTCTTGAGAAAGTTATTATTTTTATCATAATGAAAACATTAATTTTAATTTTAATTCTTATGCATTGCCTGCCATAATAGTAATATCACGAAATTTGAAAAACTATGTCATATATTCATAATTCTATATTATATTGATAGATTAACTAAATATCCGCATCCGCAGATGTTGAAAAACTGACATCCGGTCCACCACTAATATATATATATATATATGGGAATGAACTCAGTGCCCTGAGGTTTTTTATGATACACACAGACCGTAGTAGTATAGCCGTAAAAGGGGAGAGTGCAAGAATGTTGCAAGTGATTAAGTAATGTTGCAAAGGGGGTGGGGGTTGTTGCAAAAAAGGAAAAAAAGGAAAAATAAAAGAAAAAAAAGGAAAAAAAAGAAAAAAGAAAAAAAAGAGTACTGGCCTTTGTTGCCAACCGGGGTTGCAAGGGGCATGCAACTTGGAGGCGGAGTTCTCCCCCAAGCTATTCCCACCAAAGGGCCAGAAAGCAGAAAGGAGAGAAAGGAGGAGAGAAAGGAGGAGAGGTGTTCACCTGGCAGGAGCCAAGTGCATATTAAGACTTCAGCCGAGTAGGCGTTGTTTTATAGGCTCCTAATCAGCCAGTTGGCTGAGCCAAGGGGAGAGGGGTACACCTGAAGGAGAGAGAGAGAGAGAGTAGTTGCCTTTGATTGCAAGGCATGCAACTTGGAGGCGGAGTTCTCCCCCAAGCTATTTTCGTTTACCTAACCTAAGAGGCTTCTAAGGGGTTTTCCCAAAGGGCCAGAAAGAGAAGGACCAGACGTCCTTGCTCGGCTGGGAGCCGAGCTTGTAATGACTCCGTCAGTCGTCTCTCGGTCTTTTATAAACCTCTATTCTGGCTGAGTTGCCAGATAGCGCCATGTATTCCAGATAGCAAAAACCATATATTAATCATCCATTTAAATAGTGTACCACAATATATATTTATATGACGGTAGATGAATCCAAATAAATTCTGTTTATTAAATAAATAATTTTTACACTTAATTTTTATTATAAATATTTAAGTCACGAATAACGAAACGAAATGAAAATTTATGAAGCACACGAGCCTCATTCACCCCCAATCCCCTGCGAAGAAAATTGAAAAAACGAAATTTAAAGAAATTAATCAACTGAAATTAGCCAAAACACAATCCGCTATAACGGGGTCGGTTTCGAAGAACACCTGCTGGTTAAGAGACCTTCCCCCCAATCACTGATAAGTCTCCCTTCACTCCAAACGAAATGAAAATTTATGAAACACACGAGCCTCATTCCCCCCAAACCCTGCGAAGAAAATTGAAAAAAACGAAATTTAAAGAAATTAATCAATTGAAATTAGCCAAAACACAATCCGCTATAACGGGGTCGGTTTCGAAGAACACCTGATGGTTGAGAGACCTTCCCCCAATCCCTGATAAGTCTCCCTTCACTCCAAACGAAATGAAAATTTATGAAACACACACACACACACACACACACACACACACACACACACACACACACGAGGAAAAGGAGATTCTGTGTTAATTCGACAAAAGTTCTATTTAAAGTTGAAATTAGCCAAAACACAATACGCTATAACGGGGTCGGACGGCTAACGACATCTTTATATTTCCTTCATTAGATTTAATGATCGTATTACCCCGCCCCCATTCCCCCATGTGTCTTTATATATATATATATATATATATATATATATATATATAGAAAGAATCATAATAATCGTGCCTATTTGTCAACCCCTTATATGTATATATATATATATATATAAATTGAATTTCGCCGTGGCACACCATGTTTGGCAAGCGCTTTAGTGGAGCAAGCCTTAATTACTGATACAAATTATATCTATCGGTCAAATAACTTTTAATTCAATCACTGATTGCCTCTCTAAAACCGTAACAATACAATTTATTAAGTAGAATATTATGGTCTATTACATTAAACACCTTACTCAAATCCACCGCCAATACCCTCAATTTAGTAATAATAACAACTAGCTCTCACACACTATATATATATATATATATATATATATATATATATATGTCTATTTTGTTTTGGTAAGCCTGTCACGCGTTTCAAAAACAGAAAAAATATTACGCGCTTTTCACCTTAAAGTGAATTAAAACAATTTTACGAAAAAGAAAAGTAATCCTCTGAGATATTTACAGGTGATCCATTGAAAAGAGGCAACAAATTAATACAGATGCAGATAAATATATATATATATATATATATATAAATGGACTTTCACCGAATTAAAACAAATCACTAAGCAGTTAAAAGAATTCGTTCTATTATCATATTCACAAATCTACACACACACACACACACACACACACCTCTGTATATATTACGAAAATCAGGAAAAATGCCAAACGTGTATTAATTTAAATGAAACTAAACGTATATTAATTTAAAACAAATGAATTTTGTCCTTTTAAGAGAATTATTTATTATAAGAATTTAATTACTCAATGTAAGAAATTAATCATTAAACGCACGCGAAACACACGTATTTGTCCGAGGCCTTTTGAATGGGGCTAGCGGTAGCGAAGGATTTTTGGTACGAACTTGCTCTTCTAGCTTTCCGTGCCTTTGACTTGTAATTAAAAAATGATTTTATTAAAGGCAATGGTTATTTCTCTTGCAAACTTGTATGGCATCAGTTTCTTAGTTTATTGAAATGAATGAATAAAATGGAAAGGTATATTATTATTATCATTATTGTGCATTTTTCAAAATTAACACACAGATTTTTGTCAGAGGAAGATATGGGAAACAGTTAAAAACACATGAACGTCACCTTCATTTCCCCAAACCCCACCCATCGGTGTATATATATATATATATATATATATTATATATATATATAATAAACGAATAAACAACTCGTGTACACACACACACACGAGGACTGGCAGAAACTAGGGCAATTCGAATCGTCTCCCAAGAGGATTTTTCTGCCCATAATTTTTACCTTTCTTGCATTCACATCGACCAAAAACTCTCTTGACTCCCTTTCTTAGCGAACCTAAAAGTACTAATAAATATATGTGTATATATATATATATATATATATATATATATATATATATATATATATATATAGAGAGAGAGAGAGAGAGAGAGAGAGAGAGAAGAGAGAGAGGAGTTTTGCTCATTAATAAACATTAATCAGCGAAAGAAATAAGGTAGGCAAACATGAGAGTACTAACAAATATATATATATATATATATATATATATATATAGAAAGAGAGCGAGAGTTTTGTTCAAATAAAGGAATCCAGTGGTGGCAAACCGAAGCGTGCCATTTTTAGGTAAAAAAAATTGTGAAAAATTACTAATAACATGTAAGTAAAAATAAAAACCGGGAACTATAAAAAAATCTATTAAACCATTCTTAAAATTAAATGCTTTACTCCATTTATAATGAAAAGGTACGACTTGGGATGTCATTCGGCTACTGAGAGTTATTAGCAATCGAGTTCAGTAAAGAATACCGCGGCTAATATGTATCATATTTCTGAGAAAGTCGAAAACCATACCCATATTATGTTATATCAGTCAGGGTGAATCTTCTGCCACGTCAGGCGTACGCTAGGTTAGGCGGTAGAGCAATTTCCCCATGTCATCAACTTTCGGACAGTCAGGGATCGTTGGGCGTGATTTCCGACTTTTACAAAAAATATGTGGCCGTAAAATTACCTACTGTACTTACCCCTACCATACCTCTTTGTTTAGGAGTGTATCGTACTTACTGATGTCATGCAGGGATGACATTTTCTGATTTACATCATTGGTAAACTTAGTCTTTTGTATGTTAACAATTTTTAGAAAACGTTTTGTACATTCCCTTACACAAAAGGTCTTCCTTCGGATCTTTTCCGTTTGGGGGCCAGCAGCGAATTTTAATGAAAATCGGTGTATATATATATATATATATATATATATATATATATATATTATATATGGCGTGACGTAGTATCTCGTTTCGCCGAACTAAATCCAAAACACTCGATCGTATTCACACACACACACACACACACACGCACATCCCGGAAACCAATGCATTTTTCATCTCTCCGTGGAGCAGAACGAATCACACGTGCTCGCCTTGATTGAGAACTTTTGAAAGGATTCTAGTTCAAATTATCTTTTCTGCCTCGGCATTTCCTTCACTCGAATCTGTATTAATAGAACAACGGAAATGACTATTTTTAATCTTATTGAAAATGTAAATACAGCTAAGGCGCACAAAGAAATAGTCATATCAATAAACTCTTCCTAAATACCAGTAATTCAAATAAATCTAGTTTATGCAAGTTTATAAGAAATGTATATCTTGATGAATTTAATGTTAATGCGAGAAAAAGACTCTCAAAGCCATTTCTCTCTTTGCGCATATATATATTATTAAAAATGTTAATTGTTCTAAGGCTATTTATAAAAGAAAATGGGGTTTTGGTAAAACTTGCATAATTATGTATTCTACAACTTGCTTATTGTAATTTTAAATATGTTATGAACGTTATACGCGTCACTATTAAATGTCATTTATATTTTTTTACTTTCGATTTGATTTTGTATTATGTGTTTCAGCTTTGTAATTTTAATTTTTTATTATTGAACAGTTTTAATTTTGTACTTTAGATCTAGCTCTCTACGTTTATATATTTTTGTCATTTATACATTTTTAGCTTTCATTATCGCACTTTCAATGCATGCTAAGAGTCCCAAAACAGCGGATGCAGCCAAATATAATAACTTTTCTGCGCTACGTCATCGTCTTTATCCTAAATATAAAGTTTAATACAGTTCTTAGTACCTCTGTCATTCAATTATTAATCTTATATGTTATAATGTTTCAGAACATTCATATGATCCCTTTCCAGATAGAATCCTAGTCCAAGCGTATTTGGTTTTAGAATTTCTAAATCTTAAAAAGATGTAGGAAAACAAGAAATAGAAAGGAGAATATGAATTCCTAACTGGTGCATTTACACGCGCAAATATACATAATAATAATAATAATAATATCGTTAACAATAGGCATATATACTATTCAAGTACTATGGGTCACTGTCATCAAAATGAATTAGCCGCAGCCTACTAAGGGCCTACCTACCAAATTCCCCACCAAAGGCGCCTCAGAGTCTAGCATCAGACTTTTTAAATCACAAAGTGTATGGAACTACATTTGCAAGGAAGTTAGAGGTCTTAGTGACAGAATGGGTTATCTGCTACCATCAAAGTAGCGTATTTGTCTACAGTTAAACCGAGTCAGAGTAGATAGCTGATTGATCTCAGTTTTGGCATTTCTCATAATTTAATTGCTGACAATTAGAAAAAAGAAAGAATTCATTAGTTTAACCATAAACTAAATAAAATAAACATTTAATTTGGTTTTGTGCGCATATAGCTATTTAGTTTATAGATATAGACTAAATTTATTTCACATTAACTATTTGATAAAACATTTATACAAGTTTAGAAGCTTTAGCAACTCCTAATTTATTTCTTAATTTGGACTGTATCAGGCCAAAAGCAGAAAAATTCTCATTTTTAATAGAAAATATTGTTTCAGGCACTGTGTCTACAGTTTTCAAACCCAAGTGACATATTAGGTAAGAAAGAGCAGGAGTTTGGAACAGACTTAATAAAAATAAGTTTAACCCTTTCAGTCACAGTGGGAGCTTAATGTTTCATTAGAAATAATAATAATATATCGTACTAAAAGACAATTTTTCTACAAATGTTTCTACATGTTTAATATATACTGTATGTAGTTTGTTGTCAGGAAAGGAACCCAAAATGCTTGTAATGTAAGTTACTCATTACTATAGCTTCTTCATGTTTTCCAAATGTAATGTAATGTAAGAGTAAAGTACATATACATATTGAGAGAATTGTCGGCCATACCATTTAAATTTTTACATACAGGTAGCTATTATTATTATAGATTTTGGGCATGTGTTGTTTCAGGCACTGTCTCTACAGTTTTCAAACCCAAGTGACATATTAGGTAAGAAAGAGCAGGAGTTTGGAACAGACTTAATAAAAATAAGTTTAACCCTTTCAGTCACAGTGGGAGCTTAATGTTTCATTAGAAATAATAATAATATATCGTACTAAAAGACAATTTTCTACAAATGTTTCTACATGTTTAATATATACTGTATTTAGTTTGTTGTCAGGAAAGGAACCCAAAATGCTTGTAATATAAGTTACTCATTACTATAACTTCTTCTTGTTTTCCAAATGTAATGTAATGTAAGAGTAAAGTACATATACATATTGAGAGAATTGTCGGCCATACCATTTAAATTTTTACATACAGGTAGCTATTATTATTATTAGAGATTTTGGGCGTGTGTGTGTGTGTGTGTGTGTGTATTTTTTTTACACATTAGGATCATCGTTCTTTACAATTTTCTAGTTCATGTAAACATTGTATGAAAACTGTAAGTATATTTATTACTTTTGATATGTTCCACATACTCTAGAACCTACATTTCTTAAGTTTAAACGTTATAACAATGTTCAGTGCGTGAAAAAGTAATATATATATAATATATATATATATATATGTGTGTGTGTGTGTGTGTGACATGAGAGCTCTGTGCTGGGCCCAGAGGGCTGTGAAAAGAGCTAAATAGTTGAGAGAATAGCCAATTTGCTCTTACATATTAAGTTTGAAGATAAGCCAGTACTTCGATATCTACTTTTTATTGTTTATATTAACGACATAGAATGGGGTTATAAATAGTAAAACCTCAATATTTTCAGATGATACAAAATTGGGCCAAAGCGTAAGATCTTTAACAGTTGTCATGAGAAAGTAAAAGACTATTGATGAAGTAGATGCTTGGGCAGATAGATGGGTGATGAAATTTAATGTGGAAAAGTGTAAAGTTATGCATGTTGGTCGTGGCCAAAGCTGGTAAAAACCAATTTAAAAAAAAAAAAAAAAAAAGCCATTGGCTCCGAGCGCACTCTTCCCATTGTCCCCTTCTACAGCAATCAGCAACGGGGTAAGTTAGGACGTTGTCACAGAATTTTACTTTTCACCAACAAGAGGTAAAAACGAATCCACATCAACACAAAATTTTAGTCGCTAAAATAACAGCCTGAGCATTGTTCTAAATTATCTTTGAATCGTTTTGGTAAATTGGGTAAACGGCTGCCTTTGTTTCCTGATCAGAAACTCTCCGCCTTTTTCTGGTATGGTGCAAGGTTTCGTTGCAACCATATTCACTGCTCCAGTCTACTTCACAGTTGTTTCTTCTAATCTAGATTTACACTCTTCACTAATGCATTCAATGGGTGAATAATCATCTTGGTTGATATTATCGCCACCACGATCGAGAGGGCTCACTGGGGTAACGGGGACTTCAGGTAATGGTGCGGGCGCTTGAGGTGGGTCGGGGACAATCTCCTCAGGTTGCCCTTGTGGCGGGGAAAATATTGTGTGGAGGTAATTATGTGCTGCTTGTAAGTAAACAAAACAGGCTTTATGTAATACAGTGGCAACTAATAATGATTTATGCAAAGATGCACCAGCTCTTCTGGAACGTCTGGATGCAATTTTACCGAGCGATATATTTATCAACTTGTGTGCTTCAAACCTGTTTGGAACATCAGATATCATGTTCACCACCTAGGAATTGGTCAAGGCACAGAGAGCTAACTAACACGACTCTATCCTCTATTTCCAATCTTGTAATGAGTTAAAGTGAAAGTTTCGCCTGCCTTTATACAATGTCGTTCCGACATCGTTATCAAGCTCCATGCATGGAATTTCCAGGTAGTAGCGTGAATCACGTTGCTATTCTTTCACCTGTGCACACACATACACACACGCACACGCCCACATACACACACACACACACAAAGGTGAAAGTGAAACGCTAATTGAAACATGATTTATTTAATAAAATAAATATTCAAGCTGTATATATTTACAAACACGTGTAATAAATAAGTTAACAACAGACACATCAATGATTATATTCAAGACATATATATTTAAAAACGTGAAATAAATAAGTTAACAAATGAAATTATGTTAACCAGAAATTCAATTGTTAACTTATTTATCACACGTTTGTAAATATATATGTCTTGAATATAATCTTTGATGTGCCTATTGTTAACTTATTTATTACATGTGTATGATAAATATGTATATAGCTTGAATATTTCTTTTATTAAATAAGTCATGTTTCAATTAACGTTTCACTTTCTCCTTTGTGTGTGTGTGTGTGTATGTATGTGGGCGTGTGCGTGTGTGTATGTGTGTGCACAGGTGAAAGAACAGCAACGTGATTCACGCTACTACCTGGAAATTCCCTGCATGGAGCTTGATAACGATGTCGGAACGACATTGTATAAAGGCAGGCGAAACTTTCACTTTAACTCATTACAAGATTGGAAATAGAGGATAGAGTCGTGTTAGTTAGCTCTCTGTGCCTTGACCAATTCCTAGGTGGTGAACATGATATCTGATGTTCCAAACAGGTTTGAAGCACACACGTTGATAAATATATCGCTCGGTAAAATTGCATCCAGACGTTCCAGAAGAGCTGGTGCATCTTTGCATAAATCATTATTAGTTGCCACTGTATTACATAAAGCCTGTTTTGTTTACTTACAAGCAGCACATAATTACCTCCACACAATATTTTCCCCGCCACAAGGGCAACCTGAGGAGATTGTCCCCGACCCACCTCAAGCGCCCGCACCATTACCTGAAGTCCCCGTTACCCCAGTGAGCCCTCTCGATCGTGGTGGCGATAATATCAACCAAGATGATTATTCACCCATTGAATGCATTAGTGAAGAGTGTAAATCTAGATTAGAAGAAAACAACTGTGAAGTAGACTGGAGCAGTGAATATGGTTGCAACGAAACCTTGCACCATACCAGAAAAAGGCGGAGAGTTTCTGATCAGGAAACAAAGGCAGCCGTTTACCCAATTTACCAAAACGATTCAAAGATAATTTAGAACAATGCTCAGGCTGTTATTTTAGCGACTAAAATTTTGTGTTGATGTGGATTCGTTTTTACCTCTTGTTGGTGAAAAGTAAAATTCTGTGACAACGTCCTAACTTACCCCGTTGCTGATTGCTGTAGAAGGGGACAATGGGAAGAGTGCGCTCGGAGCCAATGGCTTTTTTTTTTTTTTTTTTTAAATTGGTTTTTACCAGCTTGGCCACGACCAACATGCATAACTTTACACTTTTCCACATTAAATTTCATCACCCATCTATCTGCCCAAGCATCTACTTCATCAATAGTCTTTTACTTTCTCATGACAACTGTTAAAGATCTTACGCTTTGGCCCAATTTTGTATCATCTGAAAATATTGAGGTTTTACTATTTATAACCCCATTCTATGTCGTTAATATAAACAATAAAAAGTAGATATCGAAGTACTGGCTTATCTTCAAACTTAATATGTAAGAGCAAATTGGCTATTCTCTCAACTATTTAGCTCTTTTCACAGCCCTCTGGGCCCAGCACAGAGCTCTCATGTCACACACACACACACATATATATATATATATATATATATATATATTACTTTTTCACGCACTGAACATTGTTATAACGTTTAAACTTAAGAAATGTAGGTTCTAGAGTATGTGGAACATATCAAAAGTAATAAATATACTTACAGTTTTCATACAATGTTTACATGAACTAGAAAATTGTAAAGAACGATGATCCTAATGTGTAAAAAAAATACACACACACACACACACACACACACGCCCAAAATCTCTAATAATAATAATAGCTACCTGTATGTAAAAATTTAAATGGTATGGCCGACAATTCTCTCAATATGTATATGTACTTTACTCTTACATTACATTACATTTGGAAAACAAGAAGAAGTTATAGTAATGAGTAACTTATATTACAAGCATTTTGGGTTCCTTTCCTGACAACAAACTAAATACAGTATATATTAAACATGTAGAAACATTTGTAGAAAATTGTCTTTTAGTACGATATATTATTATTATTTCTAATGAAACATTAAGCTCCCACTGTGACTGAAAGGGTTAAACTTATTTTTATTAAGTCTGTTCCAAACTCCTGCTCTTTCTTACCTAATATGTCACTTGGGTTTGAAAACTGTAGAGACAGTGCCTGAAACAACACATGCCCAAAATCTATAATAATAATAATAGCTACCTGTATGTAAAAATTTAAATGGTATGGCCGACAATTCTCTCAATATGTATATGTACTTTACTCTTACATTACATTACATTTGGAAAACAAGAAGAAGTTATAGTAATGAGTAACTTATATTACAAGCATTTTGGGTTCCTTTCCTGACAACAAACTACATACAGTATATATTAAACATGTAGAAACATTTGTAGAAAAATTGTCTTTTAGTACGATATATTATTATTATTTCTAATGAAACATTAAGCTCCCACTGTGACTGAAAGGGTTAAACTTATTTTTATTAAGTCTGTTCCAAACTCCTGCTCTTTCTTACCTAATATGTCACTTGGGTTTGAAAACTGTAGACACAGTGCCTGAAACAATATTTTCTATTAAAAATGAGAATTTTTCTGCTTTTGGCCTGATACAGTCCAAATTAAGAAATAAATTAGGAGTTGCTAAAGCTTCTAAACTTGTATAAATGTTTTATCAAATAGTTAATGTGAAATAAATTTAGTCTATATCTATAAACTAAATAGCTATATGCGCACAAAACCAAATTAAATGTTTATTTTATTTAGTTTATGGTTAAACTAATGAATTCTTTCTTTTTTCTAATTGTCAGCAATTAAATTATGAGAAATGCCAAAACTGAGATCAATCAGCTATCTACTCTGACTCGGTTTAACTGTAGACAAATACGCTACTTTGATGGTAGCAGATAACCCATTCTGTCACTAAGACCTCTAACTTCCTTGCAAATGTAGTTCCATACACTTTGTGATTTAAAAAGTCTGATGCTAGACTCTGAGGCGCCTTTGGTGGGGAATTTGGTAGGTAGGCCCTTAGTAGGCTGCGGCTAATTCATTTTGATGACAGTGACCCATAGTACTTGAATAGTATATATGCCTATTGTTAACGATATTATTATTATTATTATTATGTATATTTGCGCGTGTAAATGCACCAGTTAGGAATTCATATTCTCCTTTCTATTTCTTGTTTTCCTACATCTTTTTAAGATTTATAAATTCTGAAACCAAATACGCTTGGACTAGGATTCTATCTGGAAAGGGATCATATGAATGTTCTGAAACATTATAACATATAAGATTAATAATTGAATGACAGAGGTACTAAGAACTGTATTAAATTTATATTTAGGATAAAGACGATGACGTAGCGCAGAAAAGTTATTATATTTGGCTGCATCCGCTGTTTCGTGGGACTCTTAGCATGCATTGAAAGTGCGATAATGAAAGCTAAAAATGTATAAATGACAAAAATATATAAACGTGGAGAGCTAGATCTAAAGTACAAAATTAAAACTGTTCAATAATAAAAAATTAAAATTACAAAGCTGAAACACATAATACAAAATCAAATCGAAAGTAAAAAAATATAAATGACATTTAATAGTGACGCGTATAACGTTCATAACATATTTAAAATTACAATAAGCAAGTTGTAGAATACATAATTATGCAAGTTTTACCAAAATCCCATTTTCTTTTATAAATAGCCTTAGAACAATTAACATTTTTAATAATATATATATATGCGCAAAGAGAGAAATGGCTTTGAGAGTCTTTTTCTCGCATTAACATTAAATTCATCAAGATATACATTTCTTATAAACTTGCATAAACTAGATTTATTTGAATTACTGGTATTTAGGAAGAGTTTATTGATATGACTATTTCTTTGTGCGCCTTAGCTGTATTTACATTTTCAATAAGATTAAAAATAGTCATTTCCGTTGTTCTATTAATACAGATTCGAGTGAAGGAAATGCCGAGGCAGAAACGATAATTTGAACTAGAATCCTTTCAAAAGTTCTCAATCAAGGCGAGCACGTGTGATTCGTTCTGCTCCACGGAGAGATGAAAAATGCATTGGTTTCCGGGATGTGTGTGTGTGTGTGTGTGTGTGTGTGTGAATACGATCGAGTGTTTTGGATTTAGTTCGGCGAAACGAGATACTACGTCACGCCATATATATATATGTATATATATATATATATATATATATATATATACACCGATTTTCATTAAAATTCGCTGCTGGCCCCTAAACGGAAAAGATCCGAAGGAAGACCTTTTGTGTAAGGGAATGTACAAAACGTTTCCTAAAAATTGTTAACATACAAAAGACTAAGTTTACCAATGATGTAAATCAGAAAATGTCATCCCTGCATGACATCAGTAAGTACGATACACTCCTAAACAAAGAGGTATGGTAGGGGTAAGTACAGTAGGTAATTTTACGGCCACATATTTTTTGTAAAAGTCGGAAATCACGCCCAACGATCCCTGACTGTCCGAAAGTTGATGACATGGGGAAATTGCTCTACCGCCTAACCTAGCGTACGCCTGACGTGGCAGAAGACTCACACCGACTGATATAACATAATATGGGTATGGTTTTCGACTTTCTCAGAAATATGATACATATTAGCCGCGGTATTCTTTACTGAACTTGATTGCTAATAACTCTCAGTAGCCGAATGACATCCCAAGTCGTACCTTTTCATTATAAATGGAGTAAAGCATTTAATTTTAAGAATGGTTTAATAGATTTTTTATAGTTTCCCGTTTTTATTTTTACTTACATGTTATTAGTAATTTTTCACAATTTTTTTTTACCTAAAAATGGCACGCTTCGGTTTGCCACCACTGGATTCCTTTATTTGAACAAAACTCTCGCTCTCTTTCTATATATATATATATATATATATATATATATATATATATATATATATATATTTGTTAGTACTCTCATGTTTGCCTACCTTATTTCTTTCGCTGATTAATATTTATTAATGAGCAAAACTCTCTCTCTCTTTCTTTTTTTTCTCTCTCTCTCTCTCTCTCTCTCTCTCTATATATATATATATATATATATATATATACACACACACATATTTATTAGTACTTTTAGGTTCGCTAAGAAAGGGAGTCAAGAGAGTTTTTGGTCGATGTGAATGCAAGAAAGGTAAAAATTATGGGCAGAAAAAAATCCTCTTGGGAGACGATTCGAATTGCCCTAGTTTCTGCCAGTCCTTGTGTGTGTGTACACGAGTTGTTTATTCGTTTATTATATATATATATATATATATATATATATATATATATACACAGATGGGTGGGGTTTGGGGAAATGAGGGGGACGTTCGTGTGTTTTTAACTGTTTCCCATATCTTCCTCTGACAAAAATCTGTGTTAATTTTGTAAAATGCACAATAATGATAATAATAATATACCTTTCCATTTTATTCATTCATTTCAATAAACTAAGAAACTGATGCCATACAAGTTTGCAAGAGAAATAACCATTGCCTTTAATAAAATCATTTTTTAATTACCAGTCAAAGGCACGGACGCTAGAAGAGCAAGTTCGTACCAAAAATCCTTCGCTACCGCTAGCACCATTCAAAAGGCCTCGGACAAATACGTGTGTTTCGCGTGCGTTTAATGATTAATTTCTTACATTGAGTAATTAAATTCTTATAATAAATAATTCTCTTAAAAGGACAAAATTCATTTGTTTTAAATTAATATACGTTTAGTTTCATTTAAATTAATACACGTTTAGCATTTTTCCTGATTTTCGTAATATATACAGAGGTGTGTGTGTGTGTTTGTGTGTGTAGATTTGTGAATATGATAATAGAACGAATTCTTTTAACTGCTTAGTGATTTGTTTTAATTCGGTGAAAGTCCATTTATATATATATATATATATATATATATATATATATATATATATATATATATATATATATTTATCTGCATCTGTATTAATTTGTTGCCTCTTTTCAATGGATCACCTGTAAATATCTCAGAGGATTACTTTTCTTTTTCGTAAAATTGTTTTAATTCACTTTAAGGTGAAAAGCGCGTAATATTTTTTCTGTTTTTGAAACGCGTGAAAGGCTTACCAAAACAAAATAGACATATATATATATATATATATATATATATATAGTGTGTGAGAGCTAGTTGTTATTATTACTAAATTGAGGGTATTGGCGGTGGATTTGAGTAAGGTGTTTGATGTAATAGACCATAATATTCTACTTAATAAATTGTATTGTTACGGTTTTAGAGAGGCAATCGGTGATTGAATTAAAAGTTATTTGACCGATAGATATAATTTGTATCAGTAAATAAGGCTTTCTCCACTAAAGCGCTTGCCAAACATGGTGTGCCACGGCGAAATTCAATTTATATATATATATATATAATATATACACATATACATATAAGGGGTTGACAAATAGGCACGATTATTATGATTCTTTCTATATATATATATATATATATATATATATATATATAAACACACATGGGGGAATGGGGGCGGGGTAATACGATCATTAAATCTAATGGAGGAAATATAAAGATGTCGTTAGCCGTCCGACCCCGTTATAGCGTATTGTGTTTTGGCTAATTTCAATTTTAAATAGAACTTTTGTCGAATTGACATAGTCTCCTTTTCCTCGTGTGTGTGTGTGTGTGTGTGTGTGTGTGTGTGTGTGCACGAGTTGTTTATTCGTTTATTTTATATATATATATATATATACGGGTTTGGAGAATGACAATCGTGTGTTTCATAAATTTTCATTTCGTTTGGAGTGAAGGGAGACTTATCAGGGATTTGGGGGAAGGTCTCTCAACCATCAGGTGTTCTTCGAAACCGACCCCGTTATAGCGGATTGTGTTTTGGCTAATTTCAATTGATTAATTTCTTTAAATTTCGTTTTTTTCAATTTTCTTCGCAGGGGATTGGGGGGAATGAGGCTCGTGTGTTTCATAAATTTTCATTTCGTTTGGAGTGAAGGGAGACTTATCAGGGATTGGGGGGAAGGTCTCTCAACCGGCAGGTGTTCTTCGAAACCGACCCCGTTATAGCGGATTGTGTTTTGGCTAATTTCAGTTGATTAATTTCTTTAAATTTCGTTTTTTCAATTTTCTTCGCAGGGGATTGGGGGTGAATGAGGCTCGTGTGCTTCATAAATTTTCATTTCGTTTCGTTATTCGTGACTTAAATATTTATAATAAAAATTAAGTGTGTAAAAATTATTTATTTAATAAACAGAATTTAATTGGATTCATCTACCGTCATATAAATATATATTGTTGTACACTATTTAAATGGATGATTAATATATGGTTTTTGCTCTCTGGAATACATGGCGCTATCTGGCAACTGAATACATGGCGCTATCTGGCAACTCAGCCAGAATAGAGGTTTATAGAAGACCGAGAGACGACTGACGGAGTCATTACAAGCTCGGCTCCCAGCCGAGCAAGGACCTCTGGTCTTCTTTCTGGCCCTTTGGGAAAACCCCTTAGAGGCTTCTTAGGTTAGGTAAACGAAAATAGCTTGGGGGAGAACTCCGCCTCCAAGTTGCATGCCTTGTTGCAATCAAAGGCAACTACTCTCTCTCTCTCTCTCTCTCTCCTTCAGGTGTACCCCTCCCCCCTTGGCTCAGCCAACTGGCTGATTAGGAGCCTATAAAACAACGCCTACTCGGCTGAAGTCTTAATATGCACTTGGCTCCTGCCAGGTGAACACCTCTCATCCTTTCTCTCCTCCTTTCTCTTCTTTCTGGTCCTTTGGGGGGAATAGCTTGGGGGAGAACTCCGCCTCCAAGTTGCATGCCCCTTGCAACCCCGGTTGGCAACAAAGGCCAGTACTCTTTTTTTTCTTTTTTTCTTTTTTTTCTTTTTTCTGTTTTTTGCAACACCCCCACCCCCTTTGCAACACCCCCCTTTGCAACATTACGTAATCACTTGCAACATTCTTGCACTCTCCCCTTTTGCGGCTATACTACTGACCGTGCATGGAACCAGGAACTCTAGAAGATTCCTTGTTCCATGCACGGTCTGTGTGTATCATATATATATAGACCTTCTTACAACCTTACAAAGGTTTCGCGCGATGATCTCTCATTTCGCGAAGGTCAAGCTTGTCGCCCCTCCTCTCGAGTTGGCCTGGTGAAGTAGTGAGTTTGATTCTTGCGCTCTCCACCTCACATAGCCAGGTACGCCCGGCTCATCGGGAATTGTTCCGAGCCAGGCGTCTAGTCTTCTTTTGAAGATTTCCACTGCAACTCCCTTCGTGTTTCTTAGGTTTTTGGGCGACTGATTAAACAGTTTTGGTCCTCTCACTACAAAACTACTTTCTTTCAGGGTTAAGGATGTTCCCTGTCTCGCCTTCAATTTGGGAATACGACACAGTCTACCGTTTCTACTTTCTACCGTTGTTTGGGGAGTTATAGGGTTCAGAGTAAGATTAGGGACTAGTTTCTCCATTAATTTCCAAGTGTAAATAATGGTGTATCTCTTTCTTCTCCTTTCCAGTGAATATAGATCTAGTTCGCGTAACCTTTCCCAGTAATTTAGTTCTTTGCACCCATTGATCTTGGCTGTGAAGCTTCTCTGGATCCCTTCCAGCTGTCTAATGTCTTCTTTTTTATATGGGGATGTTAGGCCAGAGCAGTATTCCAATTTGGGTATTATCAGGGTTTTCAGTAGAGGAATCATTACATTCCTATCCCTTCGTTTAAAGGTTCTCAATCAGGAGCGGCTCGCAGGTAGGCTGTGGAACTGCATGATCTTATGATCTTTATATTTAAATATTTAAAATAGCCTCTCTGATTGTTTTTTTTCAATGAACTTTGAGTTTTTAAATCAGATTATATCCTTTTTTCCTTAAACTATTTCAATGCCGAACAAATGAATCACGAAAGTAGCTTCAGCCTTCCCGTGGAACTGCGTACTTAACAGTTCCAGATTTTGTTCGAAACGCTTGAAACCTCGGTGGCGGACGTACGAAGAGCGAGTCAGAATCGCGGATTTAAGAGGATCCAAAGCACTGTGGACAAAGCAGTGCCGATTTGTTTGTTTGACGTAGTAGTTGTGTTGCTGTATCGTTTGCTAATTCGAAATTTAATTTGCGAATTGCATTTATCAATGATTCGTTATCATTTATTTTTTGTCGTGAGATTGAAGTTAATTATATTATAATTGGATTATTTACAATATATAGCTTTCATTTCTTAGAATATTTTTTCGCTCAGAATAAAAACAGAAGAATGGAATTTGTTTATAAATAAATTTTTTGGCAAATAAAAAATTACCCGTTAAGCGTAAGTACCCTATAATTGATTTTATGATACTATTTTACTTATTTTTATGACTGAGTAGTTATCTATTTATCTATTCGACTTTCTCTCTCTCTCATATATATATATATATATATATATATATATATATATATATATAATCGACACAATTGTTCGCAATTTCTGAGGCAGCACCCCCATAACTGAAAGTCACGAGCCGCCACTGTCAATACCTGTCCCGTTATTCTCTTTGCTCTGTTTACTGCTATCTTATTTTGTGTTCCAAATTTCGCATCATCTGTCATTACAACCCCTAAATCTTTTGCTCTGGAATTTCTCTGAATTTCCTGTCCATCTGGGGTATAATATTCAGTGGTGTAGTGCTGTGGGAACGCGTGGGAACGGCGTTCCCTTAATTTTTTTGGTAGACGGAACGGCGTTCCCTCACTATTTCAAATAAATCCGAACTTACAAATCTCTAACGTCATGAAATTTTAATTCCCACCCCTAGAAGAAATATGAGAAAGAATCATTAACTGCTTCATTTCTTTTAGCTTCGACTGAGGCAATGCTAGCCTATAAAGATCTGGTGAAACAGTCACCACGGCGTACCAGTTAACTTTTTTTTAGTTAATCATTCCAGTTGTTAGCTATTTTTTATTGATCGTACTGGATGTCGTATATCTAATGACACTGGAAATATTGCATCTTCAACCTTGGAATATATTCTAATATCCAGTGCATATGACCTCAAAATATCCCTGAAATTGGTCAGATTTCAAAAGATTTCCCAGGGGCTTACAGTGCCCCTGGACCCCCAGCTGTATGGGCTCGCGCGCTCACCATTGTTCCCCCCGCATCTGAGTAACACTTTCAAAATGCGTTCCCTCACTTCTTTATTTAGCAATACACCACTGATAATATTCCATGGATTTTAGGTCTTCTCTTTTTCCGTACCGTAATAGCTGAAATTTCTCGGTGTTAAACTTCATATTGTTGTCTTCCGTCCACTTGTAGATTCTGTTTATGTCGGTTTGTAGAGATCCTATGTCTTCTGGGTTTCTTATTTTTCTACTGAGCTTTGTGTCATCCGCAAAGGATGTTACTGTGCTGTCTCTGGTAACGTCCTCATCTGTCAGTTAGCATGCTTATGAAGAGTAGTGGAATTAATACTGTTCCTTGTGGTACTGAGCTGAGGACCTCTGATTCTGATGAAGATACTCCTTGTACTGTAACGACTTGCCGCCGCTCACTAAGGAAGTTATATATCCATTTCCCTACTTTTCCTGTTATTCCCATATATTTCAATTTATGTATTATGATTCCGTGGTCACACTTGTCGAACGCTTTAGCAAAGTCTGTGTATAGTACATCATAGTTTTCATTACTTTCCAGTGAATCAATAATGTTGTTGTAGTGTTCCATTAGTTGTGATAGGCATGATCTGCCTGACCGAAACCCGTGTTGATTATCATTGAATTTTTTCTGAGTTTCCAAAAAGTCATAGATTTTCTGTCTAACTATTCTTTCAAATATTTTAGTGAGATGAGATGTAAACGATACTGGCCTATAGTTTTTGGCCTCGGATCGATCTCCTTTATATATTGGGACTATGTTCGCGCTCTTCAGGATGCCCGGTATTTCTCCCGTGTCTAGTGATCGTCTCCATATCCAGTATAGGGGTTCAGCGATTGCATTCTTGCAGTTTTTGATCAGTGTAGCATTCCATTTATCCGGTCCTGCCGCTGAGTGTGATTTTAGTTCCCCTATGGCTTGTGTAATATCATCCGTCGTAAAGTCGAAATCCGTTATACTTTCCCTTTGTGGTTCTTCTTCAAAGAACGCGTTTCTATCGCATATCAATTTGTCAGTTTTTGGGATACTGAAAGATGATTAGTACTGATAATAAGCAAACAACCACAGGGAAAAGGAAAAAGAAACACGAAATCCGAGCGCTTTCGTGATATATTCACATCTTCAGGGAAAAACAAGTAATTACTTGTTTTTCCCTGAAGATGTGAATATATCACGAAAGCGCTCGGATTTCTGTTTCTTTTTCCTTTTCCCTGTGGTTGTTTGCTTATATATATATATATATATATATATGTGAGATTATGCCACAAGGACTCTAATAGACTCCCTAAAACTGTGACAACAGCTAGCCAATACGCTGGTATCTTCTTACGAAAGAATGCTGTGTTTACAGTGAGGCCACCCAAATAATTATTAACTGGACAATCAATCTTTTGAACTTTTACAGGATACAAGAAAAAGATAATTTGACATAAAAAGAAAGTCGTTTAAATATATATTTTTTAATATGTAATACGATATTGAAAGAAAAAATATTAAATTTACTTTTTAGATAAATTATATTTTCTTTTATGATGGAGGGGAACTATTTTATATAAATCTAGATCGGTCTAAAATAAGAATTAGGTTAATGTAACTAATAATGAAATCGAATTACATTTATCAACATTATTATTATTATTATTATTATTATTATTATTTCAGGGATGGGAATCGCTAAATACTGTACTGGAATTGATAAACCGATAAAACTGATATTATCGGAAGAAATTAAATTGAAAAAACTAAATCGAAAATTATGAAAAAATTGAAGTCGAAACTGAAACTGAAATAAGATGAAATAGAAAATTGAAAATTGTTATCAAAATAGAAATAAATATAATGCTTTTGAAAGTATGGTACTTTCCTGTTATCCCGGACCCCAGACTTTTTGCCAGTTGCCAGTCTTCAATTTTGACACAGAATATTTTCGTTAAAACTAACGAAAATATCACGACTTAACCTAACCCTACCAACTAATTAGGTTAATTGAATGCCCGGTTAGGTAAACTGTACGCCCTTGATAAGTGGTTAGGTTAAGTCGTGATATTTTCATTAGTTTTAACGAAAATATTCTGTGTCAAAATTGAAGTCTGGCAACTGGAAAAAAGTATGGGGTCCGGGATAACAGGAAAGTACCAAATGTTTTATTTACGGCCTAATAATTTTATTTAAAATGGCACAACATCTACAAGGGAGAGTTAGAAAATAAGCAAAGTAAAACAAAAAAGATCTTAACATTTTTTCTAATGAGAGATTTTTGAATAGCTTAATGAATGCCAAATGACAAGAAATTCCTCCCTATACAAGTTTTAAGTGATAAGGCTCTAATGAAAGATAAAATCATTTGGATTACATGAAGATCAGGGCCCCCAGCCTCAATTACCAAATGATATCTTCGTTAAAACTAACGAAAATATCACGACTTAATCTAATCAATCGTTAAGGGCGTACAGCTGACCTAACCGGGCATTCAATTTAATTTATTATTATATTTGGTACTGTAAAGCAAAAACCAAGAATATATGGGGGACCCTGATCTTCGGGTGATCCAATCATTTTAACAACTGGTTACTTTTAAATGACTATGTAAGTTAGGTCAGAATTTTCAAATCTTTACCTTATACTCATGTTTCATGTATAGGCCCAAATAGTTTCAAAGTTTAATTCACTCTAAGTTACTGAACAAATGAATACTGCGGACGATCCTTTTGTTTTTATTACAACTTCATAATTTTTCATGTTACAGAGCTACATGCTAACAAAGACCCCAAGATCCACTCTAGGCTAGACCAAGAAGGAAGTAGAAAGGTTAGAAATAGCAGTGAAAATAATGAATACCGAAAACTTATACCATGTTTACACTTATAAATGTATGAAGCTTTCACACAGGAAGAGTAGTAATGTAGTCGAGTCAATGGTAGGGTCATTGAAATTTATAGGATCATTTTAAAACGATTATTATTATTATTATTATTAGTAGTAGTAGTAGTAGTAGTATTAGTAGTATGGGACTAGGTTGAAAGATTTATGCAGTGAGAGGAAGCTGTGTGTAACGAATACAATTTTTTAACATAAGGGAATCCATAAGTACACCTGCTATTGAACAAATTGATGATACTGTACGTATGGTAAGAGAAGTTTGATAGATTACGTGCTCGTGAAAAGAAGTATGCTGAAAGAGGTATATAACGCACCTGTAGTGCGAGGTATGAGTGGGGGTCTTTCTGACCACATGATAGTCCTGTGTAAAGTGAGGTTGTGTGGAGACTGAAAGAGAGTGAATGGGAAAAAAAGGTAGGTCGCGAAAGAACTAAATGTGGAAAAATTAATGGTAAAAGGGGTAGCGGATGAATACAGTAACAGAGTGCACGATGAATTGAGTGTAAATGATGCAGCTCAAATGGATATGATTGAAATGTGGAATGTGTACGAGGAATGTTTAATTAGTAATGCAAGGAGTGTGTATAGGGGTCCAAAGACAGGTGCGAAGAAAAGGGCAAAAGCGCGGTGAGATGTCGAGTTTGCGACAGCGGCTGAAAATAAAAGGAGGAAATGGTTGTTGTGTGCGCAGGGTAATTGTGATAGGGAAGAAAGTCGAAGAAGAAAAAGGATGTATAAAGAGAGCAAGACAAATGTGAAGAGACTAATTAATGAATAATTAATGAGTTTGGAAGGAGGAGGAATGATAATTAGGTAGAGAATAGAAAGTTTTTCTGGAAGGAAGTGCGGAAGAGCAGAAACGAAACTAATAAAACGTTTGAGAGGTAAGGGATGAAATTGGAAGAGTGCTCAGTGCTCACAACGGATGTGGATCTATGGAATAGATGGAAAGGATATTTTGAGGGTTTGCCGGTGGAAGAGTTGAGAGGAGTGAAAGGGGTTAAGTGAAGGCGGCTGTTCACAAGCTGAAAAATGGAAAAGCAGCAGGTGTGGATGGGATATATGGAGAAATGATTAAGTATAGGGGTTTGAAAGGGCTAGAGTGGATATGGTGCATATTTCAGAGTGCATGGAAAATAGGAATGTGTTTCAAGATTAAAAGAAAGCGATAATTGTTCCATTGTACAGAATGAAAATAAAGGAGTGAATGGAAGAACTACAGAGGTTTAGTGATAGCATGAGTTCGAGATATTACAGAATATTTGGTGAGCGATGAGCAAGTCTCCACGCTTTTGTCTTGCACTGGTAGCGTCTCTTATGATGTAGTCTTGTGGTGTAGCAGCAAACAGTACAGTACATCAGATTTCGATTCTTGACAGATAACACAGTGCTCTCTAGACACTGAGGGTAGATCGCTTCAGACTGGCTAATGAATCCATTAGTAATCTGCAATGAGTGTGACAAGAAGAACTTCAGTTTGGAAAATGACACTTATTTGATTGTAGGTGGTTTTGTCAAAGAAAACCATTTTCAACAGACAAACATAAGGAGTGAAACCCTGATGACTAACAAGTTTACAGGAAACAGAAAATTTCCTTCTAATATTGTAAGAGTGAGATTATGATTTAAAAGTAAACTAGGTGGAAGATGGTAATGGAAGTTTGTGGTTGATTCGTGCTTGTTTTCCCGACGATAAAGGTTGGAAGCGGAAGATTTAAAGTTACACAAATTTGTAAGAAAGTTGGATATTCATAATTTTCTGAATTTGTCGGCACTAGATCTGTGATCACTTCAAATAATTTTTATATGTATTTTTACGTTAGTGTATATTTTTGTTATTGTTTGAATAACTTAATTATTTACTGTTATGTTGTATGGATTACGTGGAATTATGATTAGTATTTAGTTTGATTTTTCTTTAATGCAAGACACAGTTTTGAAAATAACTTATAAATGATTATTATACAGGGTTAGAACAGTGGTGTGTGTGAGCATTGCTATAGTGCGAGTGTTGAAGCCTCTGCGCGAGGTAAGGTATAGTTAAAATGGGTCTTTTCCGTTTGGGAGCTTGCAGCGAATTTTAATGAAAATCGGTATACTAATGTAGTTTTTGTCACTGATTTCAAAAATAACTTCCTTTTTTGGAGAAATGAAAAACAAACACGTTAGAGCACTTTCAATAATTAATATGTGTTTTAACTAGCTTAAACTAGTTACAGAGGTTTGTGTTAAATTTAGCCGGAGTAAGAAACTGCTACTGTTTATAAAAAAGTGCTCTAAGTGTGGGAAAGTGTGTTATTTGATAAAAATACTCAGTTCTTTCGCTGCCAAAAGCGTCGGTCAGACGGGTAAAAAATGCAACTTTAAATTATCCCTAACGAAGAATACGTTTTTTGAAGGATCCCGGCAGATCTGTAAAAGTAGCAGAAAAAATCAAGAATTAATACTCAGTTAGGTCAATTGAATGCCCGGTTAGGTCAATTGAATTCCAGGTTAAGTCAATTGAATGCCCGGTTAGGTCAACTGTACGCCCTTGACGATTGGTTAGGTTAAGTCATGATATTTTCGTTAAAAACACATTAATTATTTAAAGTGCTCTAACATGTTTGTTTTTCATTTCTCCAATAAAAAAGAAAGTTATTTTTGAAATCAGTGACCAAAACTACATTAGTATACCGATTTTCACTAAAATTCGCTGCCTAATGGCCTAGTTAAATCATTAGTAGATATCTTAATCAAACTTTGTGGGAATTGAGCAGTAACCTGTTGACCTAATTGACACACTTGATTAAGTCTACGATACATTCGAAATCCTTTAAAAGGTGAGAACCATCTAGTTCTTGGATGCATCATTACCTGCTCTGCACTATGTGAAGTGTCAAGATTAGGTTCAAACAAAACAGCATGATGAACAATTAAATAAGGAACAGGTGATATCCCTACATTAGGATCTCTTTCTACAACCTCTCTAACATTGATCAACATTTGCAATTGCATTGCACTCTAACCTTTTGCGGTCATACTACTTAGTTTACGTTCCCCAACTTTGACCTAATGTAGTTTGTGTCCCATTTTGCGTCAGAGGGACGTAAACTACATTTGTTCCAAGTTTTTTAAGAACTTATTTTTCTAAATTTTTATCAGGAATATATACATATATGAGGCGAGACGCTGCAGGGGGTCGACCGGGAGTCGATCCTGAAACGTCACTCAAATCCAACAAAAAACATATATTCGAGATCTGTGCATAAATTTAACTGAAATTTTACTTAATTGCGCGTGCTTGCGTAGTGGGAATAATATCACCGCATCTCTTCTCTCTAGCGTGCAAATGAAGTGAATTTCCCAATGACAAAAGGCACGGTGCCATCAACAATTTCAGGGTAGTTGAAAACATCTAAAGTGAATTAAGAAAACATAAAATATTTACGGAGACTGAATTAAATATAAAATCAATGTACGTTTTTTTGTACTTTTCTATAATACAAAAAATATGTTTGTATTTAAATTTAAAACAATAAACTTAGCATTAATGACTCTTCTCACTTCTCGTTTGAAACCAGAAATGAGAATTCATAAAATGAGAACATTTTCTGATGTCGAAACTGTCTTCGGATGATGAAAAGCGTGAAAGAATTGGTCGAAGACAAAGATCACTTCAAATATCATTCACGATCGAAATTGAAAGTGTGAAACTGAAATAGAAATAGATGTGTTCGAGAATTCCATTTGGAAATTCTATTTCTAAAATTTATTATGATTTAGCTGACATTAAAATGAGACCATCTTATTTTAAAAGGAAGAAAAATTATTTCTGCGTGTTCACGGTCCAAATAACCAAGTTTTAAAAGGAGAATTATTTGATTCAAAGATGGCTGTCGTTCAACCTCCAGTCTAAGCATTGTTGGGTTATTTTAGGAATATGTTAAACTTTGTCACACCTTTTACACACATTTTTCAAATTATTATAAGAAATAATTTTACATCTAGTGTCCATAAAACAGAATAAATATGAACGTGCAACCGCGAACAATTCTGATGCATTGTTTAACCAGATGTACAGTTGCGCTCATTATTCTTAGGACACTCTTGAGAACAGATAACGACACCTGGCATATATTTGTTGTGTACCACAAACGGTTGTAACATTTTATGAATGAATCTGGCGTTTAGTGAGTGAGCGCTGATTGGTTGGTTGACTCATTGCCAAATGTCTTTAGAACATAATTATTTCCATTCATCACTCTGGTTTACATATTACTAAGGAAACATAAATGAATAATTAAATATAAATTCAAGGAGGGGATATATGTACTCGTATTAACGGGAGGAATGTCAATGAAGTGAAAAAAAATTGTTTTGTAAAAACTATAAAAAAAACCTTCGGACGTGATGACAGTGTACAGTGCTTACAAGAAGTCTCACGCTTCTGTCTCGTCCCAAGCTAGTCTGTTAGGTATAAAATGGGCGGTCCTTATGGCAGCGGAGGTGTGTTCGGATTGGTGCACATAACTGCTCTAACACAATCAATGACGTCCATTATTACGTCACTTCTGCTACATTTTAGTGTTTAAAATACAAATGATTAAGAAGCAGAATGGAGCAAGTTTCGGGATGTTGGGATGGTTATGGAGCAATCCTAGTCATCATAATATTAGCTGGGCATTACATTATACCGTCTCAATATATACTGTAGAGTGTAGACTATAGAGAACGACTAATTCGGCAAATATCCGAAATCATGGCATGATACCTAAGTTATTTTGACGCAGGTCTAACTTATTTGCTCAAATGCAATTATTGATATTAAGTAATTGTTGGGAATTGTTGTCAATATTGTTGTTTGTGATATACAGGGTGGGCCGAAAGTCTGGATCCATAGGAAAATATTTATTTTAATACATAAATTACAACAAATGGTAAATACTTAAAATGAATATCAACTTTAACTCGTAAATGCGTATCCGTGATACTGTACAGTGGTTCGTACTCCAGTATAAACAACAAATTATAACAAATGCTCAAATTGGCGGCCTCTGACATCGAGACACTTAGGGATGGAATTTATGATTTTTAATAATTCTTCGAATTGACGTTCTCGAGATGCGTGTTTCATTTGATAATCTTCTTGTTGACTTTACTGGACTATTCGTTAAAGTTTCACATACCATTGCAGAGGTATTTTCATCAGTTGCAGTTTTTGGACGACCAGAACGCCGTCGATCATGTACACTTCCTGTTTCTTTGAAACGTTTAAACAACTTGCCAACAGTCGCATGTGTTACTGGATGCTTATCAGAATGATTTCTATTGAATTCGGTAGCAACTTCTCTGTGCGTAGCGCCCTGTCTTGCGTACATGAGCACAAGTTCTACCCGGTCTTCTGTTGTAAGATTCGAAGCCATTTCTGGGCTGAAATAAAAAAAGTATTTGAGTATTTATACTGGAGTACGAACTACTGTACAGTATCACGGATACACATTTTCGAGTTAAAGTTGATATTCATTTTAAGTATTTACCATTTGTTGTAATTTATGTATTAAAATAAATATTTTCCTATGGATCCAGACTTTCGGCCCACCCTGTATATCCTACGTGAAGAATCTAATGACCAAATTCCTCAGTGAACCTCTCAAGCGCTCGCATTTCAAGGAAGTCACGGTCGTCTCACTAATAGATAGTTTATCTATTGTTTTAAGTGGTAACCTATTAAACGAACTATGTTAAACCTATTCCATCTTATGAAAGTCATTAGTCTAAAGCAGTGATATTCAAACTTTTTCCTTGGCGTACCCCTTTAGTTTGTTTTTTTATTATGGCGTACCTCCTCCCCCTCAGTTTCCAAAATAAAAATGTTATTATACTGTACAATTTACACAGAATATGAAGCTATCAAACGATCTTTATTTACGGAGGTTATTTATGGAGGTTGATGTAAACATTGTGTATTTACCTATTGAGGTAATTTAATTTAATTTTAATTTTTGTAGTGATGAAATTTTAATGATTTAAATTTTGTATTGATGCAATTTTCATTTTGTTTTAAGGTTTTAATTTGAATGGTTTTAATATTGTATTGATGTAATTTTCACTTTTTACTTTTGTTTTAAGGTTTTAAGACTTAATTCACTGATGATGACAAAAGATTTGTCGAAACGTCTGAAGTACAAAAAATAAATGAAAATGTTTGCCGTTGTGTTGGTCCTTCTGTTCATCTGTAAGCTCCGTTTCCCTAAGGAGAAGTCAATAGCTTTGATATTAACCCAGAGATATGACCGATCGACATTGAACTATTACAGACAATGTGAAAGAGTCTATTTGAAACTTAATAAGGCTATTTGTGATGAGAGTTTCTTGTCTAAGTGCAAAAGTTATAATATTGTGCCTAAATTTCTTAGATTTAAACTCTATAATAAACGCCTCCATAACTCCAAACTATATAAATCATGGCAACATAAATTATTAAATTTGAAGCTTCAATCGAAAACTAAAACTGAGTTTTCTCAAGCTGAAATATAAGAATTCTCTGTTTGGTCTAAAATTTAGGGTGTCTTATATTGATTATCAGTGTTTAGTTACTAAATTTCAAACTTGCTGTGATAAAATTGTCGGATCATATGTAGAATTCGGACCCCTACCAAGGTTGGGGTCCGAATTCTACATTAGCGGAAGGTTGGGGTCTGTATTCTCCATTTGGCTTGTTTAAGCTACTCTTTAACTATTTGAGTTTCTACATTTGCCTTAACATCCGAGGCCATGTTTAAGCTACGCTTTAAGTTGGCTTTATAAGGCTAACTAACGAAAATATCATGACCTAACCTAACCAATCGTCAAGGGCGTACAGTTAACCTAACGATTGGTTAGGTTAGGTTGTGATATTTTCGTTAGTTAGCCTTATAAAGCTAACTAAAGAAGGCTGGGGTCCGAATTCTACATTTGATATAAGATTTTACAATTGTGTGATTTTAATGGTTTTTATTTGTGATAATAATAATAAAATTTTCTATGAACCTTTAAATTGTTTATTGATGTCCTTATACGATTCGTTTGGGGTCTGGCTTCTATAATCTATACATTAGGGGAAAGTTGGGGTCTGGATTCTACATTAGGGGAAAGTTGGGGTCTGGATTCTACATTAGGGGAAAGTTGGGGTCTGTATTCTCCATTAGGGTTACCTGGGGTCCGAATTCTACATATGATCCACATTGTCAATAGACATAAAAGGATACATGCTGCCAAATTGGAAAAATTGGGAATCACTCAGTCGTTTTTTAATAATCCAGATAATTTAATTTTTAATTTTTTTAATAGAGTTTTAAGTATTAGAGAGAAAGAAATATTGTCGTTAGGCTTAAATTTTTGATCTACCTCATTATAAACTAAATTTTTATAAATTTTTCTCTGGTTTTGAAAATCTTCTCATTAATATTAAGAATTGTGAGATCCGACCAAATTTCTCGTTTCATAACTTGGTAAAACAAGTGGAGAGCATCTCTTTTAAGAATTTTTATAATTTTAAACCCCATAAGGTGTTTTCTCCCCTTTTTAATAAGCAAGATTTTAAAATTCTTAATAATTTGAAAAAGGATAACTCTGTCATCATTACAAAACCGGATAAGGGTAAAGGAGTAGTGTTGATTGATTCAACAGTTTACATAAATAGAATGGAGACAATTTTGTCGGATACGTCTAAATTTAAAAGGGTAAAAGAGAATGTTCTGTCTAAATTACTAAAACTCGAAGATAAACTTGATAGGTGTTTGCGTAAATTAAAAAATAGTAATATTATTGCTGACAATACATACAATTTTTTATTTGCTTCTGGTTCTAATCCAGGAATTCTATACGGTTTATCTAAAGTCCATAAGCCAAATTTCCCACTAAGACCTATTCTTTCGGCCTGTGGTACATTCAATTATAACTTAGCCAAATTCTTCGTTCCCTTGCTTTCAAAACTCACCTTTAATGATTATTCTATTAACAACTCGTTTGATTTTGCTAAAGAGATAAAAGAGATCAATCATGCCGATTCTCTTATTATGGCCAGTTTTGATGTCTCGTCATTGTTTACTAATGTCCCGTTAAAAGAAACATTAAATATCATACTAAACAAGTTATTCAGTACTGATAATACTCTTATTAATGGCCTCACTCAGACTCAATTTAAAAACCTTCTCGAAATAGTGTGTTTTGATAATCTTTTCTTATTTAATAGCAACCTTTACAGCCAAATTGATGGGGTAGCTATGGGTTCCCCGTTGAGCCCAACACTAGCAAATGCATTTCTTTGCCATTACGAAGAAATTTGGTTGAAAAGTTGTCCTAATAGTTTTAAACCCATATATTACAGAAGATACGTGGATGACACTTTCTTAATATTTAACCATCCTTCACACGTAAAACTTTTTTTTAATTATCTTAATAAACAACATAGTAATATTAAGTACACATGTGAAAACGAAACAAATAATAGTTTACCTTTCCTGGATGTTTTAGTTAAACGGGCTCATAATAAGTTCCAAACTTCACTATTCCGAAAACAAACTTTTACTGGCTTGGGAACCAATTATTTAAGTTGTATGCTTTATAAATATAAGATTAGTGCTATAGTAACATTATTAACAAGAAGTTACCGTATTTGTTCGGATTACTTTTCGTTAAACGAAGAATTTAAATTTTTAAGACAGTACTTTATTAACAATTACTACCCTTCTAATCTATTTGATAACCAATTAAAGAAATTTTTAAATAACACTTTTAATACTAAACTCCCCATAACTACAGTACAAAAAGAAACCAGATATATTAAATTACCTTTTTATGGTTATTTATCATTGCGTATTCGAGGTGAATTGTCCAAACTGCTCAAGTCTAGTTATCCCCAAATAAATTTTAGATTCGCCTTCGTCAACCCACTTAAATTATCAAATTTTTTAAAGTTCAAAGATGAATTCCCCAAAACTGTATGCCCCAATGTTGTTTACAAATACACGTATGACAGCTGTAAGGCTGCGTATATTGGCAGCACTCAACTCCAACTGGAGGTGCGCCTTTCTCAACATTTGGGCTTGTCAGTCCGTACCAACCGTCCCCTCAGTAGCCCTCCACAATCCGCAATTAGAAACCATAGTAATGAAAACAACCATCCCCTTCACAAAACTCAGTTTGAAATTTTAACTAGATCCAATAACCTCACAGAACTCCGAATTTTAGAATCTTTGTACATCTATAGAAACAAACCCTCCATTAACAATAATAGTTCATCCTACAAATTACAGCTCTTTTAACTAACCAACCGATTCTCATAGACATATACTTTCTAATCCTCTGATCATACAGTTTTCTCTTAGGCTTTGCCAAGTATGGAGGTTGATGTAAACATTGTGTATTTACCTATTGAGGTAATTTAATTTTAATTTTGTATTGATGCAATTTTCATTTTGTTTTAAGGTTTTAATTTTAATGGTTTTAATATTGTATTGATGTAATTTTCACTTTTTACTTTTGTTTTAAGGTTTTAAGACTTAATTCACTGATGATGACAAAAGATTTGTCGAAACGTCTGAAGTACAAAAAATAAATGAAAATGTTTGCCGTGTGTTGGTCCTTCTGTTCATAATATATATATAATATATATATATATATATATATATATATATCATAGCATTTTAATTATACAATTTACATTTTACACAACTCAAGCAATTTACACAAATTTTAACTCAGGCAAATATTAGAATCTAATACAGTTAATTAGAAATCGTCTGAGCTTTTAAAATATATATTTTAAATACTTACAAGTAATTAATGCGATGGGTGGGACTGTTTGTCACTAGCAAGTTGTTCTATTCGCGGACGAACATTTGTGAGTGCCATTATGAGGCAAGCTTCTGGATGTAGGCGGTTTCTTTCTTTCGACTTGATAGCTGTCAGTGCCGAAAATCCCTTTTCACATAAATAGGTGGACGGGAATGGAAGTAGTTTGTTGATAGCAAATTCACTTAATTCTTTGTATTCAATATGGGCCAATTTCCAAAACTCGGAGACAGAAAAGTCATTGAATTTATGTTTAAGTGAGCTGTCAGCTGCCAATTCAATCAATTGTTCTTTTAAACGAGCGGGAAGCTCCGCATTAGACACAGCAAGGTTCGAAAACGGATTCGTTATCCATTCACTTTGTGGGGAATCTCTATTAATACATGGAAAGTAATGCAAAAATGATTCACGAAGGCTCACTAAATGCTGCTTTATAATATTCATAACTGAGTCACTGACAAGAAACTCGTTTTCGTGACAGAATTCGCTGAATATTTGGAAAGGTGTGGTATTATTGTCTTCTATGCACTTTATCCAGTATAAAACTTTCCCAAAAAATCCCTTGACTTTTTCTTGTGCCTGCAATATATTTTTGTCATACCCCTGAAGTTGAAGATTAAGTTCGTTTAATTTGGTGAATATATCTGCCAAATAACTCAGTTTACAAAGCCACTCCTCATTTTCTATAAATTTTAATAAGTCTGAATTTCGGCTGTTAAGTAAACTTCTCACTTCATTCCTAAGTTCAAAAGTCGTGTTAATACCTTTCCTCGTGAGAGCCAGCGCACTTCAGTGTGCAAAAGCAACTGAGTATGATTTTTGCCCATCTCCTCACAAAGAATTTTAAAGAGGTGTGAATTCACTGCTCGAGACTTGATATAATTTACTATTTTTACAGCATCGTACGATTCGTACCAATTTGTACCAATATCGGGTAATTTAATAATAATTTAAATAAAATAAAAATATAAAAATATAAAATAATTAATATTAAATAATTTAATAATAACTTGTACCAATGTTGAGTTAAATTTATAATTAAATATTAATATTATAAATAAATGATTATAATATATTTTTCAAAAAAATTTAAATGATAGATGATAATTATAATTGTATAAATTCATTTTATAATTGATTAACCAACTTGCTTGTTTTTGCAGCAGAGCTTACGTACCCTCAGGAAACCCCTCGCGTACCCCCAGGGGTACGCGTACCCCGGTTTGACTACCACTGGTCTAAAGCAAGACTGGTGGGCCGTGAATCAGAGAAATTTGCATTTGATTTGTTCATCGTAATTATTACGTAATATAGTATACTGTATATAGTAGTATATAAGAGTTTATTGGTAGCATATCATATGACAATTCCCATAAACATGTGATGACCTCGATGTTGCCAGTTTTTTTTATTTTTTTCCTGAAACTATTACCTTCTCATAGTTTGTTTCAACAATGCATATATTATCATCTCCACGAGCGTAGACATTGCAAGAAAAGATTCTAACTAAGGATAAGTAAAGTTCTTTCATGGTCACAATATATACTTTTATAGATGTCAAACATAAAAATATAATAAAATTCTATATTAACATAAATATATATTCGATACACATTTACGTCATGGCTTTAACATCAGTATTTCGTATAGCTTCCTCCAGCATCAATAATTTCTTGCAATCGTTGCGGCATAGAAGAGGCCAGATTGTAGGGAATGTTTGGTGTTCGGCGTAAGCTCTCCCAACTATTCCTCGTGTGAGCTAAAAGTGCTTCAAATGTTCTTTCATTGCGTTGCTCCCATTCGTTAATCATTATTGCCCAAAGGTTTTCAATCGGATTCAAATCAGGAGAACGTGGTGGCAGAATTAGATTAATAATCTCTGGGTGATCTTCGTACCACGCTCTCACAACGTTACTCCTATGAATGGGACTGTTATCTTCCATTAAGTAAAATGGTTCCGGTGCTGGAACCAGATACGCACGAACACTGGGTAGCAGCACCTCTTCCAGTATCTGGCAATATTGCTGTCCAGTAAAGCGTCCATCTACTTGAGTCAATTCTCCGACACCATAGCCAGACATCCAGCCCCACACACCGAGATTGATGTGACCACTACGTTTGCTCGGGAAAACATTTCCTTCTTCATAGCGTTTTCCGCGCTGCCTCCAACAATGCAGGGAACCATGACTATCTGTTGAAAATGTTTTTTCGTCACAGTACACAACTTTTCTCCAGAATTCTTCCTCCTGCGGCAAGTATTGCAAGGCAAATCCCATCCGCGCCTCTTTATGCTCAATCGTCAATGCAGGTTTTATAGCTGGACGGCGAGAAAAATACCCTGCCTCGTGAAGTCTGTTGTTCACTGTATTTGCGCTACAACGAAGGTTCAGGTGTCTGTAAATATGCGTCGCTGGAACAAACGGATGCTCTCTGGCATGATTAACAATCGCAGCATCTTCCTCTTGAGATGTTGAACGCGGAGGACCAGACCTCGGCAAAGTAGCGATTGAGTTTTCTGCTTCATACCGATGAATCCACCGTTCCACAGTGCTTCGATGAACGTCTAGTCGTCTTGATATTTCTCTTATTGGCACACCATATTCATGCAATGTCACCATTGCTCCCCGCATTGCCTGGGTCGTCTCGTGGTGCACAGACGGCCTTTCCATCTTTGTGTAAATGGCTTATGTGAAGCGTGCTGGGACGATAAAGGAAATGAGGATACCATGCACCCCTTCTGAAATTGATTTCGGTTGTGAAGGGTACCAACCCTTCGAATGGTAATAATAATCAGCCAATTTCCTATTTTGTTGAACATATGCATAAAAAATTCGTCTTAAAAGCCAAGGATCCAAAGATTGTCAGCAATAGTTTATATCCCAACTGAATATAGTCAGCCATCAACAGTATAATCATATTTTATTTCCATAACTACTCATGACTACTCTGTCATAGTAAATAACCTTATTATGACTTAGGTAGTAGTGGTAATTCTGAGTGGCGGCCTCTAGCCACATACGTTAAACCTATCAGTGCGTCTAAGACCAGACTCTTCTGTTTCTGTCAATTCATTGTTAGTTTAAGGTATTTTGCTCTTTGTCTTTCTAGGTCTAGGGCATTAAAATAAATATTTGAGTTTGTGTTTAGCATTTCCTCCTCCCTTCGTAATTCCCCACCCAACCTCGTTTCCTTCGACATAGCAACGCTTACCTCCATCCTCATTCCACTTCCTTCATTAAACCTATTATCGCTTTTACTGTCCCTTCCTTCCATCCTTCAATGCCAGCGTTCTTAAACCTAGCACATAAATTATATAATATGGAATCTAACACCTTAGATCTCTACGCATTCATGTTACTTGAAGACGCCTGTGTCTTAGGGGAATCTAAGTGTTGAGAGTGGGCTTGAGGGGTAGTCTATAGATTATTACAGATGACCTTGAACGCTCCAACTATTTAAAAATGATTATTTATTACGCACATCATATGGCATAATACACACATGAATTTAAGTATCTCTTACACCGTTAGAGCAATTATGTGCACCAATCCGAACACACCTCCGCTGCCATAAGGACCGCCCATTTTATACCTAACAGACTAGCTTGGGACGAGACAGAGGCGCGAGACTTCTTGTAAGCACTGTACATGGTATTAGCAAGCCTGTCATCATCAACGAACTGAAGTTTCAATGTATAAAAACAGAGCCGTTGGTAGGCATAATTGCACCATGAGCAAATTCCACGACTTGCACCACTCATCCCCATCTGTATTTATTTATTGATTCATTTATTTATTTACATTTAATATTGAACATAGATTCAGATATGATTTTGTATTAGAACAAAGACAAAGCAAAAACCTGATATATATAAATACATATATAGGCGGTTTATGGAAGAAAATACAATGTTGTGATGAATATTAAATTTTAATAACATTATAGTATTACCAGATTAATGGGGTATCTGTAGGTTTCATACGTCACTGATTAGAATATCTTCCAATTGGCAATTGGACGACAGCTGAATGGATACAACTGGTATGGTATTGCTATTTCCAGAGCAAATGCTATTTCTAGATCAGCAACACTGATATAGAAATAAAGAGTCAGTGAGAGAAATATTATTTAGAAACGAAGAATGTTTTGTATTGAGGCAGCATCATGAATGCATATAATTGTTTTGTATTAATAAGTTCCTTGTTACAACTTAAGTGTTGAACCACTGCAGCTCTGACTCTTGGCGTTCTCTCACCTCAAAGGAGAGAATTACAAAAATAAAACTATTACAGTGATTCATATCAATAAATGGAATTCATATCACAACCCTTACTTGGCCAATCCGGATGGTCGATATTTCTTTGCTCTGAGAACCAGCGTGTGACGATCTATGTGAAATGGGGACACTGTCTTACATAAAAATGATTCGCTCAGGAAATGGCAGAGCATATGCACACACAGAAGGAAGCATAACCACTTCGAAAATTTCTATGTACTGGTCTGCAGTAAACCTCCCTTCTATTTTGGTGAGCTCTCCTACATCATACAGATGAATCCATCCCTACGTTACAGGTGAAATGACTGCTACGTGCTTCCTTATAGATGTGCTCTTGAGTATATCGAGTATTATTCCTTCGCCAACACTGAAGACGGCCATGGGATGTGGAGGAAAAGGTCTTTTCGTCGGTAAATATCACTCGGCAACAAATGTCAAGTCCTTTGTCAACATGTTACTGAGCAAATAGAAGTCTATTTTTTCGATGTTACTGATTTAACTTCTCATTGATAGCCGGGGTCTAATGGAGTAACCCTGCTTCATGTATCCGCCGCCTTACTGTCATTACCGAAACATCAAGCTGCAATTGTTCCCTTATGGCAACAGCATTGGTAAACAGATGGACTTCGGCAACATCGCAGATCCTCCGATCATCCACAGCAATTGTCAGTCGAGGTTTCCCCCTTCTGCGGTGATCTCGTAGATTCCCTTCCTCTTTCCACCTATTCAACCATACATAAACAGTGTTCCTAGAAATTCCAAGTTCTCTCGCAATTTGAGTTGGAGACAGCCCGCTCTACTGCATGCCGATGATTCTTCCCCTTTCACCAATTTTCTGGTGATGATAATCCATTCTGCAGAGTAGTTGCTTCGATGAGATTCAGGAATAGTGAGAGCTTATTCTCAGTCACCATACCTGTTAACACCTCTGTCATGACATCATGTGGTATCACATGATATGTTAAAAGTCAGTGGAATTGTTAAAATGCGGAAACAGTTTGGAAAATGGTCATTAACGTGCTACACCAGCGGTCCCAAACTTTTTTTGCGATTACGCCTTTTGGTTAATCGCCAAATGGAAATTACCCCCCCTGCAGAAAGCCCAGGAAACTTCATTTTACTGAGCATGATAATAACACAACCTACCATACTGTTTTATACTAATTATAGGGTGCTGATTTCGAAAATGAACGTAATTTTTGCACGTTAGGTCAGGTTTTGTCAGAATATGATGTTTTATACGGTACTGTTTTATACTAATTTTATGATTATAGTTCAATAATTTTATGATTATAGTTCATTTTACTTCAATACAAAACACAATAATTGCGTTTTTACTGTTTAGATTTATGATGTGTGCTTCAAGGGGTTGCGTGAACAGTCCAGATTTATTTTGTTACATCTGTGGTCTATTTACTCCAACTTCACAGTGCAGGAATATGACTCTTCTGAGAAGAACAGCGTATTATCACTACTTCGGCTGTCATATTGGTGACCAAGACAAAAGATGGGCCCCACATGTTTCTGTAGTAACTGTGCAATGAATTTACGTGACTGGTTCAATGGTAGAAGGAAAGGTATGGGAGTCGCAGTACCTATGGTTTGGCGTGAGCAAAAGAACCATGTTGACGATTACTATTTCTGTCAGAGCAAAGTAGCTGGCCTTACATCAAAAACTAGGAATAAAATTGACTATCCTGTGGTAGCCTCTGCCATCAAACCTGTTCCTCATAGTGATGAGCTTCCGATTCCAACACCACCAGCAGATAAGAATCTTCTGCCAACATCATCTGAAGAGGAAGCATTGTCAGAACAAGCAAATGAATCTTCTAATACAGAGTACTGTCCAGAATCTTCTTCTGAACCACATTTCATAACTCAGCAAGACTTGAATGACTTGGTTAGGGACTTATATCTTTCAAAGGGCAAGGCTGAACTTTTAGCTTCGAGACTTAAGGAGTGGAACTTAGTTCAGGGTGATGTGCGCATTATTTCTTTTCGCAAGAGAAACTCCGACATTTCGTGCTGATTTCAAACTGTAAATCAGCTATGTTACTGCTCAGATTTGGAAAGTTTATTCCCATATTTTAAAATAGAACATGTTCCAGACGAGTGGCGTCTGTTCGTTGACTCTAGAATGTCTCTGAAGGTCCATTTTTTGCACAGCCATCTGGACTTCTTTCCAGATAACCTTGGCTCAGTGTCAGATGAACACAGAGAGCGGTTTCATCAGGACATTGCAATGATGGAAAAAAACTACCAAGGACGATGGGACCCTTGCATGCTTGGTGACTTTTGCTGGATGCTAAAACGGAAAGGCTCTACTGAGTATAGACGCAAATCCAAGAAAACTCACTTCTAAGAAAGTGAACTATATGCAGCAGTTGATATGTAATAATGCATGTGTACGTATCCTTTTTTGTTGTTGTTCTGTACTGTTTTACTACAAATACAAATAAAAGTAGATTTATAAGTAGATTTTCAAAAATTTCTTCTCTCTGTGATACTGAACTTTCAAGTTTTAAGTGTATTCTGCCTGTAAACGTCTAAATAAGGGTTACAGATATCTAGATAACCTGACCCGATAGAGAAAAACTAATGTGATTTTCAGAGTCAGCACTCCAAAATTAGTTTAGATCACCCATTAAATTGGGAGAAGCAGAATTTTTATTTTTTTTGTAGACCAGTGATATAATTATTCAACTTTTATAAAAATAATACTCGTATATTCGTATATATAGAGTGCCTTATGTATAAGTTAAACACATATGATATTGGTCAAAGAATGGCTACATCATTACATAGGAAGCAAGCAAAACGCTTCACTACCAACTACTAGTCTAGTGCGAGGGATGTAACTGTTTCAGCTGAACTAACGCCTGAATTCTGGGTTAATTTTCGCTCAAGGAGCAACGTAAATCGCCTTGAGTGTGCAGCCGATTTCGCAGTTTGTTCTTTATGACCATCATTGCTGAAAAGACTGTCTCTCAACAATAACTTGTCGCAAAAGGCACCAGCACTTTCTTTGCCTCTTCAGCAAGCAAAGGATACTCCCCATCCACTTTTGCCCAAAATGTCCCGATTTTTTCTCTGCAAACTCAAACTTGAGAATAAGATGTTACCGCATTTTCAGGAATTCTGCTTTTAGTTCAGGTGAGTCACTGCTTTTCAGGGCGTAATAAGTGAATAGCCTCTTTTTTAGATAGCATGGCTGCGTATTAAATATGCTTCTGCACCACATCGACTGCAGGAAGTCATAGACAACAACGGTGGCTGGACAAGATATTAAATTTGTGCTCATGTATAAAATATCTCTCAAATACAATGGTAATTATGAATGCCAGGTGTCGCTATTTGTTCTCAAGAGTGTCCTAAGAATAATGAGCGCAACTGTACATTAAAAAAAAAAAGATTAGCACAAGGTTAAGAAGCACTGATAAAAGGCAAAAGACATTTTAACAAGATATTATCCATTTTATACAGTCCCGAACTGTTATTGAAATTATTTTTAAAATGGATGAATGCACATTCTAGAACATTCCTTACAATTATATTTTTGTTTTTAACGAGAACTTGTTCCAACTTTGCTTACCATTAATGTGAGACAAAATGCAAGGCAGAAATCCTCGGCATTGCTCACTTAGTGTTGTCATTGTGGGGTTCCAAAGCAGATATGAGACATACTTAAATTTACAAGAAGATATTAATAATTCGATACCAGCGACAATTAGCCACCCTTTCTTCAGCTTAGGTGGCTCTGTTTTATTTGCTAATCACAATCAAAGCATCTAGGGTCATTTCCAGCAGCTCTTAATAAATACTGCTAAAACTTTAGCTTTTTGTGAGAAAGAGGCACACAGCAGCAGCAAACAACACCAGAATTAGCAACAGGGCAAGATTCATAAATCTTGGGTTCAATGCGAGAAATTTCTGAAAAGGGAGGTTCATAATGTTCTAAATTAACTTCTGAAGCATCTTGTTCAGGATCCTTGGGGTCTTCAAGTGGAGTAGTAATTCCCTGAACTCTGCACAGAAACATTTATTCCAGAGGACAACCCGGCTCCTCTAGGTACTGAAATTTTGGACCTGGTGGATCCAGGGCCCTTTCTTGGCAAAAGCAGACTAAGCGGCCGCTTAGGGCCCCGCTGCTACTAGGCGGCCCCTAGACAGGATCCCAGGTCATAGCTCAGTGGGCAAGAATAGGAATATAGCTGAAGTTTTTATTAATATTATTGTTATTATTATTTTTATCCTTATTATTATTATTATTATTATTATTATTATTATTATTATTGTCGTATTAATTAAAGATTTTGTATGAGACAAATGTGATAAAACGGAGACAAACGAAACGTTTTGGTCGTTATGTGCAAATAACTATTGTGAGATCTTATTTCTATATTATCTAACTTTATTCTTACTATATGCTTATACTTTCCTAAATGCTTAATTTTTCTAGTATTGTAAAACATTATTTCACTAATTTACTAATTATTAACAGATTTTGTAACACTTTAAAACCTAGGATTATTTTCGTTATGTTTTCAAGTTTATTAATTCTCTTCTCATCTTTTTCAGATAATGTGAATTTTGTTGGGTAAAACCAGTGGTGGGCACCATTAACCAAAAAGTTAACTTCGATAACGATAATCCGTTAACCCCAATTTTTAACTCCGATAACGATAATCCGATAATTTTACTACAAAGTTAACGGAAGTTAACGATAATCCGTTAACGATAACTATTTCTTTACTAACATTTAAAAAAATCAAGGAAAAAAGCTTTAAAACCCATAGAAAATGTTTATTTATGCAAAATCTAACAATAAATAGGTATTTAACTGTATTTTTATCAAGTTTTGCAACTTTTTTGCTTAATAACTTTTTTTCATTTTTAATAAAAAATGTACTGATTACATGTTTTGAAACCCTTGTAACCACTAACCATTAACTAAATTTTAATTTACCAGGGAATTATTATGGCGGGAACTGAAAGGTAAAATTAAATTTTAGGCACATTTATTAAAGACTATGACACAATGTGCTGGTTGCCCTTCAGAAAGACCAACTTCTCAAAGTTAGGCCCAACTGCCAGTCTTGACCTCTTGGGCCTCAGGATGTCCTTGCCGAGAGAGAAGAGCCGTTCCACTGCGGCAGAGGACGGAATTGGCAGACTGAAGTTATGGCGGTTTGAATTCATTCGCGGAGCGGTGATCTTCCGTGAATGACTTCTCGCAGTTAACGTGTTAACGGACTTTAACAGACTAAATATCGAGTTATCGGAAGTTAACTGGTCCGATAACGATAAATGGAAATTAACTTCCGTTAATAGTCCGTTAAAAAAAGTTAACTTCGTTAATTAACTGTTATCGGATTAACGCTTTAGTGCCCAACACTGGTTAAAACCTAAATGGTCTGATTATTTGAATGTACAGGGTGGGCCGTAAGTTTCCATACATAGGAAAAATTAAACGTTTGTTTTTATGTTTCAAATACCCTAAGAATATGCGTTTGACGTAAGATCTTGTTTACTGATGAAGCAAATTTTTACGTCAATGGAGAGGTTAATCGGCAAAACATACGTTATTGGAGTAATGCTAACCCTAACTGGCTGAGTCCGACGAAGATGCAAGGTGCCGGTAAAGTGATGGTGTGGGCCGGGATATGGGGTGACAGAATTATTGGACCAATTTTTGTCAGTGGAAATCTTAATGCCGAAAGGTATCTTAACATGTTGCAAGAAGAGATTTTCCCATCCCTGCTAAACGAGGAAGGTAACTTCCCAGTTTACTTCCAGCAAGGTGGAGCTCCACCTCATTATGGTCTTCACGTGCGTCGGTATTTGGATCAGCAGCAGTTTCCGGATGCTTGGATTGGTCGGCGTGGTCCTGTGGAGTGGCCTCCCAGATCCCCAGATCTCACCCCCCTTGATTTCTATCTTTGGGGGCACTTGAAGGCCATGGTGTATCAGGAAAAGATACGAGACATAAATCATCTAAAGGAACGTATCACCAACGCAATTACAAGCATAACGTCAACTGTGCTAATGCGTGTTCATCAACAGTGGGGAACACGTATTGAAATGTGTTTTCAAAACAATGGCAACCATGTAGAGCATATTATATAAATAAAAATGGTTGTCCATAACAAAATGTTTATTTTTCCTATGTATGGAAACTTACGGCCCACCCTGTATTTAATTAACGTTACAATTATAACAATTATTATTATTACACTGTGTAACACTGATTCTGTTTATATAGAATTTTTTATGTTTTTATATGCATTTGTGGGCGCTGAGTCCAAATCTGGCCTTGGTTTGTGTGTATCATCAATGGTTTCAGAGATAATCCATTTTTCATGTTTTACCAGTATAATGTTATTATGGGCGCAGCAATATCAGAATAATCAGGAATTGTTGAGAACAATCCAGATGTTCGTTGGCAGTTTCTTGCTCTAGAAATTGCCCGAAACTTCGACTGTGCTATATAAAGAAGAGCGCAGAGTCTGAGAAGTTAGTAAGTGTGAGCACACAAAGAAAGCAGGTTGTTTGTCTGATGGTTACCAGCACTGAGGTACTGTGTTTCTGTGCTTCTCTGTGCTGACGATTTGAGTGTTATCGATCCTTTTTTATTGCGAACATTATTTCAGTGTTGTGAATACATCGTTTTTCTGGAATCTGTAATCTGTAATCTGTTGCAGATTTAATAACTCTTCTCTCTATATCTGCAGGTTATGATTAATGTAGTACAGTTTCGTAAAGAGAATGGCAACTAGAGCTTGTAAACACTCGCTGGATATATTCTGCTACGTTTGTGGGTATTACATAGGCCCCAAGCAAGTATCGCACAAGATTGTGAAAGGCACCAAGTTCTGGATCGCGTATCGGCTCTATTTTGGTATGCCTATGGGTGACCAAGATAAGCCCTGGGCACCCCATGTGATCTGTGGAAGCTGCCGCTCCACACTTGAAGGGTGGCTGCGGGGAGTACGCAAGGCAATGCCCTTTGCGGTACCCAGAATATGGAGAGAACCAAAGAGCCACGACGACGATTGCTACTACTGCATGGTAGATGTTTCTAAGTACAGGAAAGTTAAAGGAAGGCAGACTCTTCAGTATCCAAGCATAGCGTCGTCCATAGCTCCTGTACCACATGGCGAAGGTCTTCCAATACCACGTCCACCAGAACAGGTATCTATCCATTACTTTACATTTTGTATTTACAGACTGTGGGTCATTATGTGTCGATTTTTCTTAGTACTGATGCTCTTCTACATATATAGCTATGCCTATATTTTGTTTCTTTGCTTTGCAGGTTAAAAATGAGGATGCAGCTAGCTCATCTGAGATGTCGGCTGGTGAGGACAGTCATGATGAAGAATATACAGTAACTTTCAGTACAAACCCTCACTTTCCAAATCAGAGGGAATTGGACAACTTAATTAGAGATTTGGGTCTGACGAAATCAGGGTCTGAGCTTCTGACCTCCAGACTCAAAGAGTGGAATTTGCTTGGAGAAGACTGCAAGAGCACTGTATACCGAAAGCGGCATAAAGAGTTTGCAAGGTTCTACGATGTCAATAGCTCTCTCTGTTATTGCAGCGAGGTTAATGGTCTATTCACAGCTATTGGGTTAACACATATACCCTCAGAGTGGCGCCTGTTTATTGACAGTTCAACTCGGAGTTTAAAAGCTGTTCTACTCCACAATGGGAACAAATATCCATCTATACCAGTTGCACATTCTGTTCAAATGAAAGAGGACTATGAAAATGTCAAACAACTGCTCACTCAAATCAGGTATGAATAATATATAACTGAGACGTGTGTGGTGATTTCCAAATGATTGGTTTCCTGTTAGGTTTACAAGGAGGGTTTACTAAATATTCATGTTTTCTCTGCCTGGGGGATAGCAGGGCTTCAACTGAGCACTATAAAACAGTTCAGTGGCCTCCACGTGAAGGACTGCAACCAGGAAAGTACAATGTACTCAGGGAACCTCTTGTGAAGCCTGACATAGTTCTGCTACCGCCTCTCCATATTAAGTTGGGTCTAATTAAGCAGTTTGTAACTGCGTTAGATTTTGGAGGGGAAGTTTTCCAACAGATTCGGGTCATGTTCCCTAAACTCTCTGAGGCCAAAGTCAAGGCTGGCATCTTTGTAGGACCACAAGTCAAGGCGCTGTTGAATTCAAAGAACCTTGACTCAGATCGAAAAAGAGGCTTGGTGTGCTTTCCGTAATGTGGTTCGTGGGTTTTTAGGCAACCATAAAGCACCAAACTATAAGGAGTTAGTGTCAAACTTGATTAAGTGCTATGGCAAAATGGGGTGCCGTATGTCTTTAAAATTACACTATCTGCATTCACATCTAGACTTTTTTCGTGATAACCTGGGCGATGTGAGTGAAGAACATGGCGAAAGATTCCATCAAGATATTCAAACGATGGAGAAAAGGTACCAGGGCCATTGGGATGCTTCCATGATGGGAGACTACGTATGGTCGCTGATCAGAAAGGATAAGAATGTTCATACGCGGAAGTCGTGTTCTTCAGTGCATTTTTAAGGAACGCACACTGTATAACGAGGCTTCTTATTCTCTTATCGGTTCTCCTCATGATATATATTATATCCTTTGCACCATTTTGGGTTTGTCAAACAATTTTGGCTCAATAAACATTAATTTCCAATAGTGTTTTTATTTTCAGAAAATATTTATGTTAGCCTTCTTTATATACTTTGCCATATGAAAAGTGTGATAACCTATATTTTTGAAACGGTTGATGATACAGTAGAGCAAAACCAATATCATTTTTGGAATCAGCGCCCCGAAATCATTAAGAAACGACAGAAAAATCACAATAAACAAAAAATTTTAAAATTTTGTTACCCAGTGTTATTATTGCTATTATAATAATAATAATAATAATAATTATTATTATTATTATTATTATCATCATCATCATCATCATTATCATGATTATTATTATTTAGCAGATTAGTAGCGGTTAACTACAGTAGATGTGACTTCGTGTATCTTGGAAAATGAAACGACATTATCCATCAGGAGCTGAAAAACGGAAAAAGAAGAAAATAGAGGAGAAGCTTTCCAGGTGCACAGGTGAGATGTGCCACTTGTATATTCTTATGATTACAGTTCAGGCAACTAGGTTAGGTAGACCATGAAGCTAGGCAAGTGCTCAGGAATCGTGTAGAGTAAGGTAGTCTCTGTAATATTTATAATATTTCGAAATGTGAAATTTAATGGATCACATCACCTCAAATTCTGTTCACACAGATCAATTATCAAACAAGATAAGAAAGAGTATTTTAGCAAAAATTAACAGAATATGTAATGTTATGTTCTTCTCAGGAGCACTACTGAAATATTTGGAAAAGCCATACTCAGCAAAGCCTGATGAGCATCATGAGCCAACAGCAGGACCATCCTCTATGCAACCTCAAACACCAGTAGAAGTAGAGCCTGATGAACCAACAAGTGGCCCATCTTCTGTTCAGCTTCAAACACCACACACAGGCATTTCTACTGAGCAACAAGAACCAAGATCTGCTCCACCGCTTGATCCGTATGACTGGCCAGTTGTCCTGTCAGATGCCTTGAAGACAGATCTGGTGTCTCGAGGACCATTTCAAATCAGTCCAGATTTCACATTCCCTAAAAGAGAGGACGGTAGAAGCGTTCATCACCATTACATGTACAGAACATTAATTAATGGGGAAAAAATAAAGCAAAGCTGGCTGATGTACTCAAGAAGGAATGATGCTCTTTATTGCTTCTGCTGCAAGTTGTTTTCAAGGAAGTCGTACAAACTAATTACGGATGGACTTTCAGACTGGATAAACGTTGGTTCGCTTCTGAAAGGCCATGAAAATAGTTCAGAACATGCAGATAACATGGCAACATGGAAGGATCTGGAACTGCGGCTAAAAACTGGGAGGACCATTGACCAAACTGAAATGTCATTAATGGAGGTAGAGCGAAGACGCTGGCGAGATGTTCTCACACGTTTTGTAAGTATAACCCAATCACTGGCAGAGAGAAACCTTGCTTTTAGGGGGTCTTCCTCTACATTGTACAATCGAGACAATGGCAACTTCTTGAAGGAGGTTGAGCTGCTTGCCAAATTTGATCCAGTGATGAAACAATGTAGTCAATATAGTCATTGAAGTTACCTAGGAAACATCATCTACAGATCTACAGAAGCTAAGGCTAACAAAGACCCTAAGATCCACTCTAAGGCTAGCCCGAGAGAAAGGAAAGAGTAGGGGGTTAAGAGAAGAGAATAAGGGGTTAAGTAAGGAGCAACACCTATCATTCGTGGGTTAAAATTCATTCAGAAAAAGAGGAAAAAAGTCTCACCATCATCATCCGCCGGCCACTGCCGACAAGTCAGAAAAATAGTCGGAGAAAATAGGAGAGGGGTGAAAGATGAAAAGAAGTAAAATAAGAACGCTTACAAACCATGCAAACACAGTCTTAACTCACTGTCATACCATGCAAACTACAAACATGCAAGTAAAGAGAGTTACAGACATGCAAAGAAAGGAGATAAGAAAAAAAAAAAGTAGGTAACGTTAAACAAAAAGTGGGTTAGTTTACGCTACGAGCTACATTTACGTTCGTGTTAGTCTAATTTTTTTATTTTTTTATTTTTTTTTTATTGCTGGCATCACACGCTGGCATGTCACAAGCTGGCATTCTTCGTCAACAGACTCACCCTGGAGCACCACCACCAGAGCTCCTGTTGTTAACTTTTTTTTTAATTTTAAACAACGTTAATATTTTTAAAATGTCTGTCAAGACGGTTCTTAAACATATTAACGCTGGTAGAATGAACGACTGACGCGGAAAGATTATTCCATTTATCAATTACTTTAAACGTAAAGAAGTTTTTAGCGATATTAGTAATGAAACGTCTGCCACGCAACTTAAATCCGTTATTGCGAGTATTACTATTATCGAAAGTGAACAATTTATCAAAATTTACGTTATCGATGTTATTAACGATTTTGAAAACTTCAATAAGCTCCCCCCTTAATCTCCTAGTTTCGAGTGAATACAAGTCTAACTCTTTAATCCTATCTTCATAAGGCTTATTGCGCAATGACGGAATAAGTTTCGTGGCACGACGCTGAACCCTTTCTAACCTATCAATATCCTCACGCAAGTACGGGCACCAAAACTGAACGGCATATTCTAAATGAGGCCTGACTAGGGACTTGTAAAGGGGCATTATAATATCCTACGATTTAAATTCGAAATTACGCGCTATGAAGCCTAACATCCTATTAGCTTTTGCGCAAGACTCCAGGCACTCATTAGGTCCATTAGTGGGAAGATCTTGGATGCCATTGTTGCAGAAATAAAACAAGCTAAATATTACTCACTCAATTTAGACTGCACTCCAGACATAAGCCACCAAGAACAGATGTCGATTATTATCAGAACTGTTAAAATGGGTGAAGTACCAGAAATAAAAGAATACTTCTTGGGCTTTCTTGAGGCTTCAGAAAGTACAGGCCTGGGTTTATCAGTTCTGATTCTGAAGAGACTAGATGAACTGAATATTCACTTTGATAACTGCAGAGGACAGTCATATGACAACGGAGCAAACATGAAGGGCAAGAACAAAGGTGTTCAGGCAAGGTTATTAGAGAAGAACTGTCGTGCACTCTATGTTCCATGTGGGGCTCACACTCTGAATCTTGTAGTGGCTGATGCAGCTAAAGCTTCCACAGATGCCATCAGCTTCTTTGGCAACGTACAAAAATTGTACAACCTTTTTGCAGCAGCTACACAGAAATGGACAATCCTAAAGAAGCACGTGAACATAATACTCAAGTCTTGCAGTGAAACCAGGTAGGAGAGCCGGCTTAAGAGCATTGAGGCCGTGCGATACCAGAGCCACAACATCAGAGAGGCCTTGTTGGAAGTCAGAAACAATGCCATAGATGCCATAGCCAGGACTGAAGCACAAGCACTTGCAGAGGAGGTAGAGTCTCATCGCTTTCAGATTTGCACAGTAGAATGGTATGACATTCTTCATGCAGTTAACCATATGAGCAAACTTCTGCAGTCTCCTAAAATGCAGTTTGATGTGGCAGTCAACCTCCTCACAAAAACAAAAGACTCACTCACCAGCTACAGAAACACAGGTTTTGTTGCAGCACAAGTCGTAGCTAGGGACATATGTGAGGAAATGAATGTGGAGGCTGTGCTGAAGGAGAAGAGGCTCAGGTCCACAAAAAAGCACTTTGCTTACGAAGCTCCTGACGAACCATTTACAGAAGATTGTGCCATTGGGTCAATAAATGAGAGATTCAAAACATTAGATGATGCGAGGGACATATTTGGGGTTCTCCTAAACTTCACCACAATGAACAGGGAAGACTTGTCCTGCAAGTGTGAAAAGCTCTCTAAGATACTGAGCTCTGGAGCTGACTCTGACATTGATGGAAGAGAACTGGCCCTCGAAATTAAGAATTTGCCGACTTTACCTTCACACAACATGACTGCATTGGAACTTCTCTCCTTCATTCATCAGAAGCAACTGGAGGAACTATACCCCAATCTCTGGGTTGCACTAAGAATTGCCTGCACTCTACCTGTGACAGTAGCGTCAGCCGAGAGGAGCTTCTCTCAGATGAAGGTAATCGAGAACGACCTCAGATCATCAATGGGGCAGGATCGCCTCAGTGGCCTTGGCATCATAAGCATCAACCAGGACGTTGGCAGGGAAATTTCATGATGATGATGTTATTGACGATTTCGCCCAGAAAAAATCTAGGAGGCAAAAATTTTGAGGATACAAACTGTTCTGTATAACTATTAGCTATTACACGAGTGTATCGTAGAGTTAGTAATTGTTTGGTACTTGATAATTACATTATTTTTTTATACATAGTTCTGTGTCATTTATTCTAAATAATGTACAAGCTAATTTTCAGGAATTTCATGAAGAGTATTTTTTCTGTTTGTCTTCTGAAAGTACATATTTGTTGTTTTGGACATAAATGTTTCATTAAAATTGTTTCATAATTGTTTTTTATTAACACAGCCATTTTTTATATGTGTGTGCTGAGGTGATGTAGTAAGGCGTGAGTTGGTGGATGGAGGGGTGGGGCCTCAAATGGGTATACTGCTTAGGGCCCCTTAATGGCTAGAAACGGCCCTGGGTGGATCCCTTAAAAAATAATGAGACTGTTCTGCAGTCTCATAATTTTGCAAAGTACGCCTGTTGGTCCAGTGTACCATATGCTCTTCCTAATTCCCGTTTTTAAACATTCAAGCTATTCCAAAAGTTGACACACAACCTGCTCAAGTGGGTGGTTAGGTGGTTGACTTCATCTAGTATGAGTCATATGATAAGGGGTTCCTCTTAGGTCTCTTACGGTGGCTGATTGCACGACTGGGATGCTTGGGGCTGTGGAGCCTGCTGTTGTTGGAATAAAGAACCTTTATTATGGCACTCTGGATGTTCTTTTCGCCGGTGACCAGCCTCTTTGCAATAATTACAACACACAGCACCCTGCATTGCTTCATAACATGGCCGACTTGACGACAGTTATGGCACCGTGATTAGGTCAAGACTGGTGCGACAGAGGCACTACAGAAGCCAAGTTATATTTCTGTTGTGGTCTCTCTTTGTCTGTGCTATTGCGAACAGACAGCGGTTCCCGGTCGATCTTCCCGTGGGTGCTCGAACGCCAAGTTCAATCAAATTTGTACAAGTTTCCTTTAACTTATTCATTATGGTTGCCAGCGATGCGGTAATATGTACGTGTTGTTGAAAGTTAACCTGATGGTGGCTTGGCAGGTTAATGTACATTGCCGAGAAGGACAGTAGTTTTACAGTCTGTGGAGGTATTACATAACCGAAGGCACCGCTAATGGATAGAACTGTCCAGAGTGTGTTGAATACAGTTCCTGAATTCCATTAATTCTTCACCATCTTGCCAGCGAAGTCAAAAAAGGTTGGTTATCGCTATGAATGGTTGTGTGTCACTTACATCCTTAAAGTTCTCCAACAATATTTGTCGGTATTGTACACAAATAGTGGCTTGTCGGAGTTCGGGGTCGTTTCGACGAACTTCGAAGTTGATTCTTCCGTGAAGTCAATGAACCTCTTTGATTCAGAAACTTTATCTTTATCCGCTGTGATCTTCTTATTTTAAAAGTAAATTTCCAGTTTATGGAGTTAGTATTGAACGAGTGGCTCAGTGGTCTTTCCCGCGAGGGTTCCTATAAATTTGGGGACGGATGTCGGAAGGTTAATTAAGTACCCTGGAGAGAGAGTCACATTAGCGGTAAGCACAGCAGCAGCGGAAGTACTGTACTAGTGTTGGATGTGTTACCGATATCATTTGCCATGTTGGCCGTTAAAAATTGACGATGTTGTAGAAACGACGGCTGTGGAGGTGTGACAGAATTCACGGTGGGAGTCGGAGTCAGAATCGGGATAGGAGCCCTGTATGGAAATTGCACGCGAAACAAACAAAGCGCGAACTCGCAGTGTAGTTCTAGTGGGTATGCAGATGTGCATGTGTGTAACACAACAAGAAACAAGAATTAAAATTTTAAATTTTAAAATAAAAAACTGCAAAAAGAAAGAAAAACTCAGTGTAATTAAGAAGTGTAAATTTCGAATATCCAAAGTTAAACTTAAACTATTAACCATTCAATCAATAAAAAAAGAAAAAAAATTGGTTAACTTAACCAAAAGTAAAGCAATCGAGGAATTTAAAAAAAAATAAAAACCCTGGAGAATAATAAGATTTATAAGAGAAGAAAATATCAAAATAATATTCTAGAATTTGAATAAATTTGATGATTTAGAAAAAAAAATGTAAAAAAAGATGAAAACTGGGACAGCAACCGGTTATTTCTGAGTCGGAAGATCAGATCGTTGAACTCCAATCGATTAAGGATCCCGAGTAGGTCAATCCCGTGTCCCTAATCACGAGTCGGCAAAATCTGGGTTTCCGGATTTCCAAAACGGTATTTGATCCAGTCTTCAATGTTGATCTACAAAGAAGAAATATGAGTCATGCCCCAATCGTATTCGCAAATATGGGCTGTAAATTACCTCACAAACCCTACCTAACCTATCCAATAAAACCACAAAAAAAAAAAAAAAAAAATTTCAAAAGGAATCAAATTACAAAAAATAATAAAAATAAAAAATAAATAAATGACTGAAAAATCAAATTAATACAATAATACAATATTCAACCATTAATTAAAATTACTGTAATTAAAGGAAAGTACGATAATTAAGGAAATTATTGAATGTATAAAATTAACTCACAAGTTCACTACAGTAAAAAAAAAAAATGATGAGGGAAAATTTTAGAGTAGGTACTGTTCACCTATAATTTATTACTGTGAAAAGAATATTAATACAGTAGTCAGTGTATACACAGTTCATTAAAATTTCGCCACTATCACAGTTTAATATTATAATTAGGTTAACAGTAATTAATTATTACTTAACCGTATAAATGTTAGAGAACGTTTGCGAGGTGAATGAGGAGAAAACAGAGGCAGTAGCTGCAGGCAGACAGACATTAACTGATACCTCATCAAGATTTGGAGGTCTCGGAGAGTGGAGGGTGCAGACAGAGGAATGTGGTGACAAGTGGAAGGAGAAGGAAACTTGGCAATTCCAAAGGACAGACCAAAGGATAGAAATGAAAGAATGCAAATATTTTGTTATGGATAGAAAAAGCCACTATTTTTATGTAATATGAGGTCATACTAGGGTATGCACTTTTGAAAGAGAACAATTTAGTAATACATCCAGCAAGAATGATGATCTAAAAGAAGGATGAAAAGAATGGTGACTGGAAGTTATATTTGGGAAGAAATGGAAAGGCAAGTAAGTGGTTGATACGAGAGTATGTTGTTAAAGCTGCTGAAAATATTAAACTAGAGAGTGAGGCCCCAGTGAGTGTTAGAATAGGGACACTGAAAAGACTTCCTCTGGAATAAATGAGACTGACAGAATGATGTACTGTATGTAGATGGTGACTGTTCTCGGTATTAGGTGAAACGAGTGGTGTATGTGTATGATGGATTAATAGATGTAGAAAATCCATTTGTTTGTGTTTCAAGAAAGCCAGAAGCAAAGGGAAAAAGGAGAATCATTCACAAAGGAGATGTGCTTGGGAGAATGAACACAGTGGATGAAGAAGAGGCAGATCTAGGAGAGAAAATAGCAAGTAAGAGTGGTGAAGAAGATGAGAGTAGATGTGTCATGAGGGGTCAAATGGAACCCTGGACATATGAAACATTCTTTGGAAGTAATTCATAAAAAATGTCTGCGAACTCTCTTGAATAATGACAACAGACAAAGTTGCACTTCCTCAGTTTTTAAAGAGTTAAGTATTTTAAAACTAAATGACTTATATAAATTTACTGTTGCTGTCAATATGTTAAAAGTTACCAATACAAATCAACATACTGTACATCATCCATTCAAAGGGCAATCATTCCCCATCAAATTATAACACATCATTATAACACAAGTCTGTCCAGTGATTTTATACACAAAGCAAACTAAACAATTGAAACTGCAGGAAATGCACTCTCTTTGAAAGGAGCAGATATATAGAAATAAAATGGGATGCAATTGTGAACGTTATAGAAGTAAAGCACACAATTCCAGAACCAATAGATTCTACTATAGCAGAACTTAAATTGAACGATTTCAAACTTGTTGCTGCGGTTATATATAGGCCCTCTAATCAAACAGCTGATACGGACGAAGCGTTATATCGTGAACTAAAGAGAATAATAGGTAGTGAGCAGGCTTTAGTTATGGGTGACTTTAATTGCGCCAACGTGAATTACGATACAATGCAGGGAGACGAGGAAGGTAATCGTTTAGTTAATTTTCTCGAGGATAGCTTTCTTATTCAAAAGGTTTGGGAACCTACGAGGTTGGACAGTATTTTAGATTTAGTAATAACTACGGATGATAGGCTAATTACTGATCTTCAAGTAATAGAACCGTTAAGCAATAGCGATCACAATATGGTAGAGTTTGTCCTCTCAGTAAGTCACTCGAAACCAGCTAACTCGACTAAAATTCCTAACTTCCAGCACGCAGACTTTTGTAAATTTCGAAATAAATTGTCACACGTCAAAGGGGAAAACGTAATGGGGAACTCCAACACAAAACTAATGTGGTAATCGTTTGAAACAGTATTTAGGACTATAAATGAGGAATGTGTACCGTACAAAATTAAGCGTGCGAAAGTAAATAACAAGCCCTCGACATTATAAAGAGTAGAGATAGGGCTTATAGGCTACATAAGTGCGATAAAGACAATTTGTGGTTACGAAACAACTACATATCTCTAAGGCGTGAAGCGAAAAGTGTAATAAAAACGTCCAAGCGCGAATTTGAAATCTCCATAGCTCGTGACGGTAAAGAAAACCCCAAGCGATTCTTTCAATACGTCAACAATAGAAATCCAGTAAAAAAATGTCTTGGGCCGTTGAAAAATGTTAACGGAGATCTAGTTTCTGAACACAAGGAAATGGCTACCTTGCTAAACGAATTCTTTACGTCAGTTTTTACTATAGAAGATGTAACGAATATCCCTACGTTCATAGACATAATACTTTTTGATAACGGTAATATTTTGGATAATATTGTGGGTAGTGAAGGGAAGGTAATGCGCTATATTGATAAAATCAAAACGCGTAAATCACCGGGGCCGGATTCCTTATATCCCATACAACTAAAAGAATTAAAAGATAGCATTGTTGTGCCGCTAACAAAGATTTTTAATGCGTCTATTTCTGAGGGGTGCGTATCAGATAATTTCAAGTTAGCAAACGTAACACCTATGTTTAAGAAAGGTGATAAAGGTGCGGCGTGAAATTATAGGCCAATTAGTTTAACGTCTGTTGTAGGTAAGCTACTGGAATCAATAATTAGGGATCGTATAGTAGAACACTTAGAATTGCATAACTTAGAAATACGCAGCACGGTTTTAGGCGAAACAAATCTTGCTTAACTAATCTTTTAGAATTTTTTCAAAGCGTGGTTGACGTTTACGATAGTCATCGGGCGGTTGATGTAGTATATTTAGATTTTCAAAAAGCGTTTGACACCGTACCGCACAAAAGACTCATTGAGAAAACTAAGGCTCATGGAATCAGTGGTGTAGTAATAAATTGGATAGAAGAGTGGTTGCGAGGTAAGAAACAGAGGGTGGTCGTTGATGGAGCGGAGTCGTGTTGGGCTAATGTAGCGAGTGGCGTTCCTCAGGGTTCTGTATTGGGCCCCTTGATTTTTCTTATATATCTTAACGATTTAGATGTCGGCCTAGTCAGTGCAGTTTCAAAGTTTGCGGATGACACGAAGCTAGGTGGTACTGGTAGGGCGATTAATGACGAAGATAGAGGTAAAATCCAGAATGATCTGAATAAAATAGTTGATTGGTCAGTCACATGGCAAATGAGATTTAACGTCGATAAGTGCAAAATTTTACATATAAGTTCGCGTAACGGTAATTTTGCGTACAGTATGTCAGGGAAAGAGTTGATAAGCGTAGAGCAGGAAAAAGATTTAGGAGTTATAGTCACTGGTGATTTAAAAGTAGCGAAACAAATTACAGCAGCGGTCAATAAAGCGAACAAAGTGTTAAGTTTTATAGCTCGGAGTTTTGAGTACAAATCGCGCGATATTATAGTTCCTCTTTATAAATCATTAGTTAGACCCCATTTGGAGGACGCGATCCAATTTTGGAATCCGCATATGCGCAAAGATATAGACAAAATCGAAAGAGTTCAAAGACGAGCAACTAAGATGATTCCGTCGCTTAGGTCAAAATCGTACGAGGACAGGCTTAAAGAGTTAAAAATGTCTACATTCGAGACTAGGGGGTTAAGGGGTGATCTAATCCAGGTTTTCAAAATTATGAATGGGTTCGATAACGTAGATAGAGTAGATAGAGATAGCTTTTTCGAAATATCTCAATATAATAGGACTAGAAATAACGGGTGTAAGTTGACAAGTAGAAGGTTCGAGACAACAGTTGCCAAAAACTTTTTTACGCATAGAATAGTAAATAGCTGGAATAGTTTGCCGGTAGAAGTAATTAGTAGCACGTCTATAAACATGTTTAAAAATCGATTAGACGCATATGTTGATAGAATGGGTATAGTTTAAAGTAGTAAAATTAAGGTTTGGATAAGATAGATTTTGATTCTCTTTTCATTAAAGATCACAATAACCAGACTAGAGGTCATAGTATGAAATTATTTAAGCCAAGATGTAGAACAAATTTAAGAAAACATAGTTTTACAAACAGAGCAATTAAGTTTTGGAACAGTCTGACAGAAGAAGTGGTGACTTCAGATACAATTGATTCTTTCAAAAGAAGGTTGGATAGTTTGATGTCTGCAAGGGACATCTGGTGATAGTGTTTAAGCCCATTTTTAGTGCATGAATGGTACTAGTTTATTTCTTATATATTATGTACATTTAGGTGATAGATCCCACAGCTCAACACAAGTGTTGTGGGATATAGGGAGGCAGCATCTTGGGTTAGGGGATACTCTCTGTCCTTACACACCCCGCTCTGCCGAGCGGTGCCCCCCATAGTACTGTGAGGTATTGAAGAACTCATGATCTTCACTTGCCCCACAAACACCTTTAAATGGGAGACCCAAAATGTTTGCACACTCATTTCTACATTACTGTACAGTTTTTACAGCCACACCTACACTTTTCCTCCTAAGTATATACAGGGTGGGCCGTAAGTTTCCATACATAAGAAAATTTAAATTATGGTCTTCACGTGCGTCGGTATTTGGATCAGCAGTTTCCGGATGCTTGGATTGGTCGGCGTGGTCCTGTGGAGTGGCCTCCCAGATCCCCAGATCTCACCCCCCTTGATTTCTATCTTTGGGGGCACTTGAAGGCCATGGTGTATCAGGAAAAGATACGAGACATAAATCATCTAAAGGAACGTATCACCAACGCCAATACAAGCATAACGTCAACTGTGCTAATGCGTGTTCATCAACAGTGGGGAACACGTATTGAAATGTGTTTTCAAAACAATGGCAACCATGTAGAGCATATTATATAAATAAAAATGGTTGTCCATAAAAAAATGTTTATTTTTCCTATGTATGGAAACTTACGGCCCACCATGTATATTGTAATGTATATGGTTGTAAATTGTGACTTGGTCCGCAATTGATATGGACTGTGACTTATTTTTGGTTGGCAAGGTACTGGTATTGATGGATACCGTAATGAAATTGACTGGATTCTTTGGATCTGATATATTTGCTAATGTGGTCGTAATAGGGGTATTAAAATTTTAATCCACCGTGCCTACCATCTTTGCTCCTCGTACTTATCCTTCCCCCCATGAAATAGAGTTAATTCTTAACTTCAGCATTAATAACTCTTTCCCAAAACATCTGTTACAATCTTTAACCAGAAACTTTCTTAATAATATTTATCAACCCCCCCTTAAAGTTCCCACTGTTAAAAAAGACGTACAATATTTTTCATTCCCCTATTACGACCACATTAGCCACAAAATACTTTCAGAACTCCGTCTCTTACTCACCCCGCTTTACCCCCAAATTAAATTTCATTTCGCTTTCACCAACAACAATAGTATCAAATCTTATCTCAACCATAAAGAAAAAACACCCCAGCCACTTGCTTCGTCCATTATTTACCCTTTTAATTGTGTTCGCTGCAAAGCGAACTATATTGGCAGTACCATCCGCCAATATCAAACAAGAGTGGACGAGCATCGTGGGATTTCTACAAGAACTTCACAGCCCTTGAACAAACCCTCCAAATCAGCAATAAGGGATCACTGCCACCTTCACAACCACCCGTTACTTTCCTCCAATTTCAAAATCATTAATTCAGCCAACCAACTAATCGACCTCCGCATACTTGAGTCCCTTTATATCCTCAGTATCCAGCCAACCCTCAACGATTACAGTTCCGCTTTCAATTTAAACATTGCCAAATAAATTCTCAAAAGAAATCCACCATCACTCCGCCCGGCTCCATCTTTCTAATATGGAATTCTTTCAACAGGCAACCATTCCCAATCTTCTGTACAATTAGTCTCTCATTACGTTAACAATTTGGTAAGAACCCCTTCATACTTTTATACCTTATATCATTTAATTTTTAATCTTCCAATTTAATATATATTGTAACTTATTATTAATTCTCGCTAATTGTTGCGCCATTTTAATTTATTGTTCGTTTTTATTTATTATACTTAATTATTTCTATTTGTTTTTAAACTTTTTAGCACTGATGACGGAAATTGAATTTTTCCGAAACGTCTGTTAATAAACATGTACCATCTTTTCGTCCTCCTATTCCTCGCTATATACACACACACACACACACACACACACACACACACATATATATATATATATATTAGGGTGTCTCTTATTGGGTAGTCAAAAATTGAAATGTTGAATTATTTTATCTGCGCCCCCTAAAATAGTTCCATTTAGCATAAAAACTAAAACTTGAAAGTTTGACACAAATTGGCTCATATTTAGGGGTCGCCCCCGGCTAATAAAAATGGTGACCATGGCATAATAGCTCCTGACATATGATTATGCTCATTATACACATAATTCCTTCCTTCTTTTTTTAGTTTGATTCGTTTTTATAAGTATAGGCCTTCTTATTTATCATTGATCCTTTTCTAACTTTCCGTATACAACATTTATTTAATATACAATGATTATACAATATGGTGTATTTTAAGGTGCGACCTCATTGATGGTTATTTTTTGAGAAGAACAGTTTTTGATGGAACTGGGTGACTCTGGCGGTGTTTTGCAACAATTTGGAGCAGGAACTGGAGCTGCTCTTCCCCCACTGTCAATTTCTTATTCAGCGCTTGAACTAAAGCTACTGCACGTTCTGCCCGGTCATTTACAACAGATAGAGCTGCAACAATAGCTCTGGCCCTTAAATATTCACAGTTGGATGTCCAAGTGCTGGGTGCCTTGTTCAGAAATCCTTCTGGCAAATTCAGCTTAGTAAAGAATTCTCTAGTATTTCTTGTAACAAGTTGGTGTAGTCCTTCACCAGAGCAGAAGGTCGATTCAGGAATCCGAGGACGCTTGGGTGGTCTATCAGTGGACTCATCTTCTAATGCCTTTACCATGCGTTTCTTTACATCTGTAGTAATTCGCTCATCAAAGAAAGCAAGACCAACTGCTTCTTCAGACAGGTACCATAAGTGGTTAGAGAGCTTTTTTTTAGTTGCATCAGAAATCTTTTTGTTAGGATAATTAATCAATGACCTCATAAGGAGCCAGTCATTAAATGGGGTTTCAATAGGGAGTGAGGATGTTGTCCAAGCCTTCATATAGATGAGAACAGAAAAAAGGGAAAGATCTCGAATTCCTCGTTCTTCAGTCTTAGTCATCTTGAACTGGTTTCGAAAAAGCCACATCTTAATAGAATAGAGCGCTTAGGACATCCAGCGAGCTCGATGCATGGCACCTGGTGCACGAAACTTGATGCCTTTATTGGGGACACCTCCAAGAAAGATGATGGACAGATCCAAAAGTTCTTGATATTCATCCCGTAGCATAGGTGCCTGGGATCTAGCAAACTGAATTAGTTCAGTTTTAGACTGGATAATTGCTTCTTTAGTAATCGTGTCTGTCTCACCTGTTTGGAACTGGCTTTGATCAACAGAAGTCCAATTGTCACGAAAACGCTTAAAGATCAATATCTCTGGACCAGTTGATGTAGATCCCAATGTTGCTTCAAATGCAGCTCCCAACAATAAATCTAAAACATGGTGTCTCCAAGGCAAGTACAAAACATCATGTCCCAATTTTGCTTCGATGAGAGCACAGGCTCCACTATATTGTTCCGTGTTTGAAGCTGTTGTATCGAAACAAATTGCTTTTACTCTCTCTGTAATTCCCCATTCATTCAGGCAGTTAAAGACGGCTTCAGCTTGTGCTTCTCCAGTTGAGTTTGGGATTTTGGGGACACCAAGCAGCTGTTCAACAACAGGTCCTGACACAAGTACTGGGAGACGATCAATGTGCTTGTGCGAGGTGAGGTCCTCCATCATCTTGCCATCCCAGTGGACTGTCATAGAACATTCTCCATGGAAATGCTCCTTAAGTTCTTTAGCATGACGAGCTCGGTTCTTATTTTGAAGGCGATGGATAGAATGTTGGTTTATGTTGTAATCTGAAGCGTCCAAACCAAAGCTTTTAGCTGCCTCTGCGAGGATAAATGTTGCCTTTCTAGAGGAAATTTGTGTACGATACAGGGCAGCAGACATCTGAATAGTCATGATGTTTTTCATGCCTCGTTTTTTCTTAGATTTTGGTAAAGCACAGCTCCTTTGGGCTCCTCCTCCTCATTCTCACTTTCATCAGTGTTGCTGGAAGATGTGGAAGAAGCCAGTACAACTTGACTAGTAGACGCCTCCATCAAAGATTCTGACTTTCTTTTTCTCTCTGCCTCAGCTTCCAACCGTTTGACTGCATTTTTTGTGCGGTGAAGATGTACAGTGTCCACACCACCGATTGAGCCAGGACGACCTTTTGTCTTTGCAGTTGAAGGAACTCCCAGTCCTCACTTCATAATATGTGTATAAGAGCATAAATTCTAATTTTTTCATTAAATTCATTAAATTTTTTTCAAACACTAATAACAAAATCAGTATAAATAATTGTGAAAAATATAAATAACATAGTTTATTTTCTGATAATAGCAAAAAAGAAGTATAGTGATACACAGTTACACACCTTTTACTTATGACAGCAGAACACTGAATGATGACAAATAAACAATTGCAACATAATCTGGAGCATTCTTGATGAAACATGTTTAAACAGGTTGATCTTGTCTTATCAAGCAATATTTTCAGCTACAAACTTGACAATTATCTCTAATATATTCATTTAATTGAATTCATCATAAATATGATGATTAATTAATTAAAAACATATGTTTAGTATACTTGACAACTGCTAGTAATTTCAAATATTAATTGCATAAATAATAGCTATATTTTATGAACTTTAATAAGCGGGGGCGACCTCTAAACATTATTCAATCCAAAAAAGATTTTATATGTGATGTTTTTTCAACCAATGGAACTGGTTGAGGGGGCGCAACCTAAAAAAATCAACACTTCGAAAATAAGAGACACCCTTTATATATATATATTATATATATATATATATATATATATATATATATATATATATATATATATATATATATATATATATATAATATATATATATATAAATAAACTGATTGATGTATGCAAAGCCCCAATAGCAAGATATATACGAGCACAACCACAACACAAAAAAGCATCACATCACCAACAATCGTCTAAGTATAGACTTTTAGGAGCTCATCCCATCAACAGCACATGGTGAAATGAGGGCTACGACTTTTAGGAGCTCGTCCCATCAACAGCACATGGTGAGATGAGGGCTACGACTTTTTAGGAGCTCATCCCATCAACACCACGTAACCGATATGAGGGCTACAACCAAGCGTCCAATCTTAGACGAATGGTGATGAAACTAATACACAACAACCCACCAACCACCTCCACCACCGCCTTACTTACCAACTCTTGGTAGACCGACAAGGTCTCTAAATACGACCCAATAGACAGAGCTATTAAATATAAACAAATAGGTCCCGTTATTGCAATACCCGATCATGTTGTTTATTTCTCTCTTTCACCACCAGTTGGCGT